>CP139505.1:141023867-141183867 GCA_021014915.2 Artemisia tridentata subsp. tridentata | reverse complement strand
GTGTTTTCCGTGAGTTTTTTGGGGTAGGTAAACTAGAGTAACGATTTTTCCTATCTCCTGTGAGTGTTTTAGTGAATATCCTGACTAGGTGCTCCTCCTCAGCGGGTGCTTGAGTTAGGTATAGTGCAGGGTAGTTGCTATTTTGAGGGGATGAGTTAGGTGATGGTGCTAGGGTGTCTCTTTGAACCAGGCTCATGGTTATGCTGACCTGAGAGTTGCTATTATGTGGTGGTGTGCCCTGACTGTTGGGTATATGGATATGCGGGAAATAAAATAAGTAGGTGGGTATGCTTTTACTTGAGAACTAGCCAACCTTCTTTCTTTTGCAAGTTGTTTCAGGTCAGCCGACATGACTGACATAGCCTGAATGTATTACAGCTTTCCGCTGTTGTACCCTAGCATCCTGACTTGTGAAGTCACCCACCTGAGATTGTACCCTGGGACCCTTTGAGCTTCCTTAACCTCTGTTTTCTTGAATTTTTCTGACTTGCGAAGTCGACCTGGGAACTTGGTGTTCGTCATGGGACCATGTAGGTCTCTCTTGGAATAGTGCTTTATGCAAGATGGCATGATCGTTTGTTGCATGCATCTCCCCGTATGGTCCTCTTATAAGATTGTTAGCTGGTTGGTGAAACTTATTTCCTGGTATTTGTCGATCCTCCTATGTGTGAGTGAGGTCATCCACCTGGACAGGTCCGAGGTGGTCGATGGTTACCTCCAAAATTTGAGTGAGTTGTTCACAGACATGTTTGGTCAAGAAACTTGTGTAAAAAGGAATTTTTTTGGAGTTTTTAAGTGAGAAATGAGTGAAAATTTGCAAAAATTTGTGGCTATTTCATATCATGTCCCCACGGATGGCGTCTTGTTTACGTATGGTATGTAAATTGGTATTAAGAATGGATTGGGATGATTGTGTTGTGTTTTTTCCCTTGTTAAACGATAAGGACTCGAAGAGATGATAAAGATCAAAAAGCTCGAATAACACTTAAACAAACCATGTGTGTGATATTGTGTGAGAAACTGTACTTTACCCAAGGGTGTGAACTTATGAAAGTTGTGTATGATGCATTCTATTTATAGAGAGGCATGTAGGGATTAAAGATAAACCCTTGGTGGATGATCAACGACTGTGAGGAGGCCACACGTTGATCATCTGATGAGCAGACAAGAAGGGCATGTGGTCTCTCCTCCTTGGTTCGTACAAGATGGTGCTTGTCGTGCGTCCCTACTGTCACATGTCAGATTGTATATCTTAACCATTAGTGACAGTTGGGGAGCAGTGGTCCTATGCGTTTGATTATAGCCTGATGAGTTTCGTCAAGCCAAGTGTGGCTTGGGATTCCAGCCGGGCCGTTATCAAGTGTTTATTAAAAGGGATTTGATAATGAGTTTTATTCGTACATATATTTAATGGGCTTGGGCCATTAATTAATATTAATACGCTATCGCCTATACCGATCACGAAGTCCATGTGAACCTTTGATCAACCATCAAGCAATGTTTGACGTTCGTGTGTTCATTGTGCCAAGATCTTACATAAAGAACATAATGCATTTTAGTTGAAAAGGATGTGTTTGACCAAATCAATAAAAGGCAGCTTACATTATTTATGCAAGACCATATAACTCATTTCTAAATACATACTTATAAACCTATGAGAAAAAAATACTAAGAAAAGGTTATTAAGCTATACATGTCTAGCTTTCAACTAGTAGGCTCCCAAATTTGCATAATATCAACGTACCTCATTTGAGGTTTCCTTCATATACAAATATCGCGTGATTTTTAAAATTATGTAATTATCAAAATTATTTTAAATTTAAAAGCATTTGTCATGGTTAAGGTGACCACTAAGTGGCACTATCCACAACTGTTATCAATCTATACTACTTATAATGGAAGAATGGTCAAAGTGGAAAAGTGGAAAACTGAATTTTGGGTCAATCCCCATTTTGCCCTTGCTTCTTCAATACATTCTTCCTTCATACGCTTCTTCTTTAATCTCTTGCAAAGTTATAGCCGGTTACAATCCATCAATTAATGTTGACACATTCAAACAATCATCTCCAAAAATAAGTTACCACTTTTGAAATCAAATCACCCGAATCAGTAATTATATATGGCGAGAGTTGGGATTCAAAAAAACACGCACAAAGATCTGGCACTATCATCCACTGATCGGAGGTATCTTTTTTATTAACCTATGTTATGGTCATTCTTATTTTGATTTTTGGTCCGATTGAATCAGATTAGGTTAGCTGATCAGTTTTTTTGTATGATCAATTGAGGATTAGTTTTGTATACATTTATGGATTTTGATTGTTTATTTTATTTGTGAAATCAATATTGACTTAATATGAAATTTTATAAACTCGCAGGATGCATCAACAGTTACAAATACCGGTACATGCTTGGCTAAGAATGTTTCATCAATGTGGAAGTTGCACGGTGATATTCAGGTACACCTTAATTCGATCATCAAGCGTTGTCTTTGGTTTTAAATAAATGTAATAATTTTATTTTCATTTTGGGGTATGTTGAGATTAATAATGTGATTGGGAAATTAGGTGTTCTTCTGTAGTGACAATTTTTTAAGCAGTGTTTTTAAAAAAAATATGATTACGCTAGAATTATGGTTCACCAAGTATGTAATTTGAAGAATTGAAGGCAGCATGGAGGATGTTCGATGAAATGTCATAGAGAAAGGTTACTTTGTAAAACCATTATCAAACCTATATACTTATGAGTAATTCAGTAATTCTAGGTTTGATAATGGTTTTATAAAGTAACAAATATACTTATGAGTTTCCTTTGTTTAGTTTTGGTTATGTTTGTGTGTACATGTTTTTCATGCTTTGGTAGTGTAGCGATATCATATTTTGTTGGTAAAGGTTAGGTGATAAGTTGTGTCTTGTGTTTATGTCATGTGTATTGCCTTCCTATATATTGTTATGTCGAGGATGGGGTTGTATATGGTGCTTCTGCACATTCTAATTATGGAATGATCACTCTTCTCGCAACAGACGGTGTTCCTGGCCTCCAGGCAATAATTAATAACACTACTTCTTATTTTAAAGGTTTTCTTACTTGCGATGATGGTGTTGGTGTATCTACAATAGGTCTGCAGGGAAAAACTTAAGCACCCACGCACTTGTGAGAATGTTAATCATGTCAAAGGGTGAGTTTCTCAATCAACATACAATTGTAAATAAACCAGTTTTCTTTTTTCATGGTCAAGTTTCCAACTTAATTCATCTAATTGCGGGGTGTTTAATATTTGACAAATACCTCTATAAAACTGTGTCTGAACTGATTTTGAACTGTAGCAGTCTTGTAGTTGAATCAATATTATGTCTAAAATATAGTTTGTGGTGCAGGGCCTTTATTGTTAATTTTGGTGACATGATGGAGAGATGGACTAATTGTCTATTCCGGTAAGATCCTAACACTCTCTTTCTCTATCCTCATCTTCCTGGAGTTTGATGTCTCTGCATTACACGTGTTTCTTTCCTTCAATTCTATTGCAGGTCAACTCTACACTGAGTTATGCCAACCGGGAAAGAGCGCTATTCTGTAATTACTTCCTAACCAATGAATTACATTTTTACGTTTGCTTATGTGCTTCATTCACTATTGTCATCTTTCTGGTCATTCACCAGCCCTTAAAAGTACAATAAAAATTGCAGTTTAGGTTGTATCTTTTCTGGTCATATCACTTTCTTATCATTTGGTCCCTGTTTGCGTGAAATATGAAAAACTGAAGATGTGACTCGTTTTTTAAAAAGAAAGTGAATATTGGATCCACAAAAACAGGGAAGCTAAAAATGGGATGGAGATTTTCTTCAATTTCGTAATCGTAAACAAGCCTTAACAATATGATATACAGATGGCTTTCTTTTTGGATCCTAACCCGGACTGTATGGTAGAATGCTTGAAAAGCTGCTGCAGTGAGTCGTCTCCCTCCAAGGTACGTATCTACGGTATCATAATAGTTGGTGGTGTCTTTAAACATGATGATTTGATTTGGTCGCCTTGTAGGTTTCCTCCAATCCGTAGTGGCGACTACCTGAGGGACCGTATCAATGCTGCGTATTCCTCATAGGTTTTTGCATATGTATCCATTGTTGAGTAAAGGATTGAAATATAGTTTACTAGATAATGGTCCTCCATAATTCAGTCTACTATGTGTATTAAGCTGTATCATTCAAAAACTCATTATGAACATGGAGTAAAATTGGTGTGTTGGATTGGAGAAAAACCAAATGCCGGAATCCCAAGGCAACGCAAATATCTAGCATCTGTAGTTGAAGACAGTATCTCAGGTTCTGAAATTTCCCCACTGCAAGCCATGACAGCATGCTTGAAATCAATCCACCATGGGATTTGAATCATTTGTAGCATAAAATTTGACCGAGATGAACTTTTCACTACTGCTGGAGTTTCATGCCATATCAAGGTTTTTGAATTTGCTTCTGTAAGTCTTTGGTGCGATGTCCACCTCTTTTAAATATTCAAATTCCTCATATTTAGCTAGAAGCTTTTTCATCTATACAACCAGAAATTATTTTATTATATACACAGGTAAAACAACTTTCAAATATAAGCTACTTGCATCTTAGATATAAGGAGTGCAAACTTCTAGAATGAACAGATACCTTAGTGAATCGAAAGGGAACTTTTTTAGGCAATAAATGCTAGAAAAGTTAGGCACTTGTTAGGAACATTTTAGGTATCTCGTATATGGGTACATCAATGTATTAAAAGTAGCAGCCGCTTTTCAATGGAGTTGCATTTGTCACGTTAAATTTCTTTCCTTGCTTTGAAGTTTTTGTGTACTGATAAAGTTGAGATAAGCTTCATTTCATATGTACTCACCTACATATGTGTCTTCTAGGTGGTGAATGAAAATGCGGATGTGCAATGTCCTATAGTGGAGATGCCAACACGCTCCAAACTTAGTTGCTTGAGCTGGAACATGTTTACAAAAAGCCAAATAGCGAGTAGCGATTACGAGGGTATTGTGATTGTATGGGATGTAACTACACGTTTATGTATAACGTTACACGAAACACTTATAGTTGTTTGCTGCTAGATAAGTCGTTGCTATGCATTTTGATTATTTCACGTTTTATCGCATCTATAGTTGTTTGCCGCTAGAAAATTCCGTTGCTATGCACGGGTACTCGTCTAGTTCATCATATGAGTGTAAAATTAATATACCCTCTCACAATTACATTATTTACCTACAATAGTCGCAATCCATCACTTAACAGTTTTTTAACATAAAAGGAGGGTCCCACGAGACTCATTAAGCCGAGTCAACCATGAGTAGGCAAAGCCGAGCGACCACAAACCGAGCAAAGTGATGCTAAGCCACCTTGACGCCATTGTATATGCTATAATTATAAACTTGAGACTAGTGGTAATAACAACCAACTTTACTATCGACATTTCAGCGCCACATCAGTTTCTCTCTCTATAACCAACATTACCAACAACAACACTCCACGACTCGGTCTTCCCCAAGTCCGATTTCTCCAATTTTTTGACAATGACTCATGATACCCGGGTGTCCCTTTTTTTTCAAACGTCTTGTTAGTTGTTAGTGGTTCAGTTTGAGCAGTGACATCCAATTGGGCAGTATGCTGTCCATGAACCCGCCTGTTCCTCCTTTTACCGCCTGAAGGGGTAAAAGTCTCGGGTGGGACTCGAACTTGAGACCTCTCCTAGCCAAACATCCCCTCCCCAAGCCCCTAAGGAATCTTGGTGGCCAACTGAGCTAGCCCATTTGGTTGATACCCCGGGTGTCCCTAACAAGGAAGACTTGTGTGTTGCCACCTTAGACCAAGACGCCCACTAGTCTAACTTTTTGACCACCCTTATACAAGAAATGTAAGTATGCAACATAGGTGGAAAGTTGGAAATTACCTGGTTGGTAGATACTTGTGATTTAGGAACCAAATAGACTATTATCTTAACTTACTTACTTTCTTTTTTTTAATTAATTTCATTTATCACCCTGCTTTCATGATTAATTTTATACTCCTTCTGTCTCAAAATAATAGTCCATATTTCCTTTTCGAGATGTCTCAAAATAATTGTTCAATTTACTTTTTAAGTAAAAACTAAAGAATTTAATGAGGGAATATTCTATTTAAATTTTTGAAAATTAAAGTGGCTCCACTTTTATTAAACTATGTGAATTTTATATTCTGACAATAATTTTGAGACGGGGGGAGTATATACCCAAAATGCAATCATTGAATGCATAATGTCATAATGTACAATATTTTTAGGGTTGTGTTATAAAAACCCTCCCTATATGGGAACCCTTTCTATTATAAGTGTACTATTTGTTGGAATGTGAGAGTTGGATTAGCGTAATACGACTAAAGGTGTGTGAGCCTATCGGGGCACACACGTATACACGAAGAACATGTTTATTATATATATATATATATATAAAATATATATATATATATATATATATATATATATATATATATATATATATATATATATATATATATATATATATATATATATATATATATATATATATATGTTTTATATTTATTAAATGTATAATATGCTTCACGAAATAATTATTTAACGATTTTTAGTTTACCGTTAGACGCAATAACTAACTAATATACGTTAAATATAAAAGAAAGGTCTTGGATATACATTCGAACATTAAAAGAAACATACGACAACAACAATATTGGAAATGATTGTTGTGTTTCTTTTTCTTTTGATCTATATCACACAACATGGACATACATGGAAATGATTTGCTTGTTTTTACTTTGTTTGGTCCATCTTACATGGCAAGGGAAGAATATGTGTAGACAAGTAAATATCTTTTGGTTTAATTTTGTCTCATGCCATTTATTATTTACTAGTATAAATAATACTTGCCGTCCTCTCTTGAATTCGATTCGAACGTATTGTTTTTATACGTATAAGTCGACAAGTCATAAAAGCAAGAACATAAACACAAGGTGTTTTAGTCGTGAAGCAAGCACTAGCATCCGAACGTGCTTCGTTTGACGTGTAGTGTGTGCATTCGTTAGAGGTGGTTGTTTTAATTACTAAGTTTCATTTGCTGTTGCTTCGAGGGTGAGTTTTCTTGTTTCCTTTTTACCTTAATTCGTGTTGTTCCCTTTACACGCTTAGAGTTAACTATAAAGTTAATCTATTTGTGTTTATGACTGATACAATGTATTAGTTTGATTATAACTAATGAGTAAAACGAAATATAAAAACACAATGTTTTTCAACGTTTAAATTCTTATTAGAAATCAATCAAAGAATCTATTACCCAAGTGTTTTGCGGAACAAACACTTGGGATTGAATAGACAAGGTATGGTGCCTCCTATCTAAACTTAAGCAATGCTTAAGTGGTAACAATTTCGACCCACTGAGCTATCTCAGGGATACGTTACTCTTTGTAGGAGAAAAGGGGTATTGTGAAAGTCTAAGCTTTAATTGCACAAAAATACCTAACCCACTTTTCTCCATCTGATTGCCTTTTATAGGCAAACATGTTAAGAGTACTGAAAGACTAAATATACATAAACAATAGGAAGGCGTGTCTGACAACTACAACAGTATTTGTCATTTCCAAGAACCAATAGGATTGCGCCAAAAAGTCTTCGAGTGTCAGTCCTGACACTTCTTGACTTTTAGCCACTTAAGGGATGGTTTGTCTGACCCTGATAAGACTTGTTCTTATCTCTTCAAACCTTCCCGCTCAATCCTTCCTTTCTTTCAGGCTTCTGGTTCTTCAGTCTTTGCCTTCATTCTTCAGTCTTCAGTTATTGTTAATGTTGAGGAGACTGGGGTTCAGTGAGCTCTTGTCTAATGGTCACTGATCCCATTACCTTCTTTGGCTAAAGTAACACTTCAGGGAGTACCGCCTCCTTGTGTGGTGAGTCTTTCTTTTTAGACTCGTCCTGAGCATCTTGAAGGTAACTCACTGAGTGACTGTTCACTCAGTGACCTTTGTGTTTTCGGTTGATTAACACTTAGTGTAATTTGTATTCAAATCTTGTTTTAATGACTCTTGGGTAATGAAGGACCCAACAATCTCCCCCTATTTGGATATAAATTATGCTTAAGTGTTTTGATCAGTTATGAGTGAGCTAATGACTTCTTCTCATACTGAATGTACTAGAAAGTAAATAAGGACACTAAAATAACAAAATAAAGGGATATCATTTTATTAATTTCATTACAAGGGTCCTAACTACTAAATGTACATGATAGAGGTGTTGCAGATTCTCAGTCCAGTTTGTATCCAAGGGCTTCAAGCTTTGGTCTTTTGGATTCCAGCTCATGTTGATCAGGATGTTCTTGAATCTTGGTTCTCAGGTCTTGGAAGAACCTCACATTTGTAAGACTCTGGATTGGTGAGGCCATCATGAGAAAACCAAGCATTGCTTTGATTCCTGCCTGATCAATATGACTCCATCTTTGGAAGGCTGGATCTCCAAACTCATCAGTGAAGAAGAGTCCTCTCTCAGGTAGTTCAATGACCTGGTTGTTCACAAATGCAACTCTTTCAGGGAGGGCTCTGTTGCATTGAAGTCCAGGGACTCTGATCTCAGGCTTAGATCCAATTAGCTTCCTCTTTCTTCTAGAGGTCTGAGAGGGAGCAGGCTGACTGGTTGGAGCTGGGAGAAGTGAGGGAATACCAAGTTCTTCAGGTGTTGCAGCCAATTTTTCATATCTTAGCTTCAAGGATTTCATCAGTTCCTTGACAGCCACATTTGACTTCTTGAATATGATTGGACCCAGTTCATCCAATTTAGTGATCCCAAAGTTAGCAAATCTGAAGGGTTCATGAATTTCAAAGTTCCTCTTGTCAGGACCTCTGAAAACAGTGATGACAGCAGGCTTGGTGTTCTGATGAATCTTTACATCAGTGATTGGTTCAGGTTTCAGTCTGCTTGTCATTACCCATTGGTACTTCTCAATTTTCTTTTGTCTTATCTCCTCAGTCCTTTTCAGCCTTTCTTCTCTTTTCTTCCTGAGAGTCGACATTTCAGCATCCTGAGCTTTCACAAAGCTCTCACCACCCTTTCTTCTAGCAAGAGTTTTTGGCTCAAGACCAATCTTCTCAGCCTCTTCTATGACAACCTGAATGAGGGCAGACTTGTTCTGCCTTTCTTCCTCAGCAGCTTTCTTCATTCCTTCTTCCTTTTCTAAATGAGCCGTAATTTGGTCCTCAGTGAGGTGATACAGTACTCCATTTATTTCATAAGGGACCCTGACTGGCTCATCAGGGTCTTACCTTCTTTCAGAGGAAGCAGGCACCAAGATTGTAGGCTCAGGCTCAGTGGTTGTTAGAATGCCTTTGCCTTTGTCTTGGCGAGATGATGGGGTTGTCTCAGGAATCTCCCCTCAGTGTGAGAAGGAGGTTGTTCAGGTTTTTCTTCAGTGACTTTCTCCCCCTCAACTGTTGCTTGACCCACGGTGAGAGCAAAAGTTGGTGCAGTCACTGAAGTTGAGGGAGCAGCCTGACCTTTGAAGGCTTGATAAATCTCAGTCATCATTGATTTGATGTCTAAGGTGTCCTGTTGAAGAGTTGAGACCTTAGCCCCAAGAGAAGCCTGAGAAGCCTCTATTGCTGTCATCCTTGGCCTAAGATTCCAAGCCAAGAAAGTAGAAGATGTAGCCCAAGATACCAAGTGTGACTCCATAAGACCCAGGGAAGACTTGATGGAGTCCACTATAGAGCTGAGTCCCTGAAGATTGGAGGATTTCAGCATGTTTACCAGCTCAGTCAACTGAGTAGACTGTTGATGGTAGTTCTTAGAAGCCTGAAGAATTTGCTTGTTAAGCTGAGGGTCATCTTTCACTGACTCTTGAATAGTTGCAACGCTCTTGTGTATGTTGGTGAGAGCTTCGTTGAACAGTTTAAGATTCTCATCAAGATTTGTCAGGGAGAAGGAGATAGATGACTTTTGCTCATTAACATCATCATGATAGGATTCCAATGATTCCTTCAGGTTGACATAATCAACAGCAGCTTCATAGTGTTGGTCAAAAATTTCTTCAGTTAGCCCAGTAAAGAGAGCATTGTTGGCCTTTTGTAGGAACTTAACCAATTGTCTTTCAGTGAGAGGAAGAATGTTGTCATACTTCCTGAGTTCTGGAGGGCAGGATGATTCTGAATCTGAAGAATGATCAACCTGAGAAGTTGATTCTTCACCTTGTGGTGGAGATGACTAATGCGGTGTTTCAGTGGGTTATGCATCAGTCTCCATATCATCACCTGCCTCATACACTTCTTCCTCACTCTCATTACTGAGCTCTTCATCAGACATAAGAACAGCCTGAAGATCCGCCATCGACTGAATCTGCAACGGGGTGTGGCCAGGTCCTGACCCTTCCATAATAACTGAGTGGGTTTTGCTCAGCCTGGTGTTTGGGGCCAGTTCCCGAGAGACTGGATTGGGTGATGGGTTCCGTATCAGCGGGTGGTTTAAATCCCTCTGAGTCTTTGTCCCCCTTTGCGCCTTCAAGTACTGACAGGTGTTTTCCAGCACTATCATGAGGCACAATTTGTGATGGTTGGTGGACCCCCTTCCCATCAGGGTTGTACTGCCCTTTTGGGGATTTAGGGTCCTTGACTCTCTGAGACCCTGAGTGTGATTTCTCAGGGCCGTAAGTATCCTCCGTTGGCTTCATCGGGATGTGAATTGCCACGACCCTTTTCTCCCTCTGGCACTGATTGTGATTTGCCAGTGCCTTCATCGGGATGTGAATGGGTGGAGGTTCCTGACTCCAATGACTTGTTTATGTCAGTAGAGCCATGAGGAATGGTTTTGCCCGAGGACACTGAGGATGATTTCTCAGTATCCTCCGTTGGCTTTTCTTTTAAGGTCAAGAGGGTCTCAATGATGGGTGTCTCTGAGGTCTTGGTCGTTTTTCCTCCTTGTGAGGCAGAAGATCCACGGGCGAGTGGTGTGGGTTTCACCACCTTCTTGGTCCCCGCCTTCTTTTTCTTCTTCTCCTTATTTTCAGGAGAAGGAATGGGTGAGATAGCGTCTCCCCCTTGAATAACTACCAGCATATAGTTGGTCAGGGGTACTGGTTGTACCACAGTAAGGCCATTGGTATAATTAGACTTGTGTAAGACGTCAGGTTTAGATCCCTGAACGTCTGGCCTAATATAATCAGTGCCAAGTAGATCCTGAAGCACACAGGAAATGAACCTAGGGTAAGACATGTATCTTTGCCTAGATTTTCCTGAGAGCTTGGCTACGAGGTCTCGGAAGATTATTCCTCCGACATCAATTTTTCTACCCTCCAGGAGACTGAACACCATCAATTGTTGTGATGAGTTCAACTGCTCCGTGGAGGATTTATTGCCTCCCAGGACCTGAATGACAAAAGTCATCAGGATCCTCTAGACTGGGGAAAACCAAGTTTTGATTATTGGTGCCTTGCCAATAATGAACCTGGGGCCACTTCAGGTTGTTTGGGGTCATGTGGCCCTAGAAAAAGCAATTCTGCTTTAACTTCTTGGTCAGTAGGGTTGGGCTCAAAATTCTCGATGAAATCAAGACCAGTGGCCTTGATGAAGGTTTTGTAATCAAGGGAGAGGGTCCTTCTCCCATTCATCACTGAGAAAGTGATTATAGAGTCTTTGGTGTCCTCAGTGCTAGTTGCCACTGCTGTACACCAAAATTCCCTCAAGTAGTCATGATATATGACTGAGGGGGTCTTTGTAAATGCCGTAGCAAGAAAGCAGTTTTGTAGATACTTAACTACATTCTTGTACGCCCAAAACTTTTGGGGATAGGCAAAATTGCCTACCACATTGTTTTTGGTCAAGTCTACACCCTCCATTGTGAATTCCATATTTGGGGCGTATGTAATAGCCATAGAAGAAGCCATTTTTTGTTGGGAAAGTATGGGTAATCAACAAATGGTATGGGTTTCTAATAGCTAATAACACACACAAATTTTTATTTTTATTATATATTTTTTTTTGAAAGAAAAGGGCAAAATTTTGCTTAAGATTTCTAAAAAAACGTGTGTGTGTTTCTTGTTTATGGGGTATTTATAGGGAAGTGAAGTGGAGGGTATTTTAGGCATTTAAGCGGTTATTTTCTCAAAAGATATTATTTTGAAAATCGTTTTGAATAAAAACGTTTGAGATCCGCATTTAATGCCTAGCCACCCCACTATCCCTGTTTGGCGCAACTGTCTAGGCAAACAGTTGAGCCGTCTGCAAAAAGTATAACTTGCAGAGCTGAGTCATCACATATCTGTTATGTGATTGGAGAGGCATTAAATGCCAAGTGGGAATGTGGTGGCCCATGAGGTGCATGCCAGAAAGGCAAAAGAACAAATATTCTTATATTAAATAAGAATTCAGTTACCAACCTCGGACATTTACTAACTAGATACTTAGAGCATTTAAGTTAGCATTGAATGTCATCTGAGGGCCCTGAATGACTCTTCATTCAGTGAACCAGCTTATTCAGGACTTGGGTTTAGTCCTGATGGTTCTAAGGTTCAGGAACTTGGGTTTAGTTCCTGAGGTTCAATGGTTCAGGAACTTGGGTTTAGTTCCTGAGGTTCAGTGATTCTTTTCACTGAGGAACACATTGAGTCAGGGACCTGGGTTTTCAGAATTTACACAAGGTTGGATGGATTCAATCAGTGGACTGAATCTCAATATCCAACATTCCTAGTTCAGCTTTCAGTCTTGTGAAAGTTGGTTCATCCAATGGTTTGGTGAATATATCAGCTAGCTGATATTCAGTAGGAATGAAGTGTAATTCAATGTCACCATTCATGACATGGTCCCTGATGAAATGATATCTAATATCAATGTGTTTTGTTCTCTGATGAAGAACAGGGTTGTTTGAGATGGCAATTGCACTTGTGTTATTACAAAAGATGGGAACCATCTTGTACTGAATTCCATAGTCACTGAGTTGACTTTTCATCCAGAGTACATTTGCACAACAACTTGCTGCTGCAACATATTCAGCTTCAGCTGAGGACATGGCAACTGATTGTTGCTTCTTAGCATTCCAACAGACTAGTTTTCCACCAAGGATTTGGCAGAAGCCTGAGGTGCTTTTCCTGTCCATGTTGCATCCAGCATAGTCAGAGTCTGAGTATCCTTTTAGATCAAAGCCTGAACATTTTGGATAGTATAATCCAAGGTTTGGAGTACCTTTCAGGTACCTGAATATCCTTTTCACAGCAGTGATGTGAGATTCTCTTGGGTCAGATTGATATATGGCACACAAACAGACTGAGAATTGGATGTCAAGCCTTGATGCAAGTAGATACATCAGTGATCCTATCATTCCTCTGAATAGGGTTTGATTTACTGGTTTTCTAGTAAGATCAGGACCAAGGTTGTTTTGTGGTACCATGGGAGTTTTGACTGAGGCACAGTCACTGAGCTCATACTTCTTCAGTAGGCTATTGACATACTTCTCTTGACTGATAGAGGTACCTTTATCAGTCTGCCTGATTTACAGACCAAGGAAGTATGTCAGTTCTCCCATCATGCTCATTTCAAATTTCTTTGCCATCAGTTTTTCAAACTGTTTGCAAAGTTTATAACTTGTTGAGCCAAAGATGATGTCATCAACATACACTTGTACAAGTATGACATCATTATTTTTCCTGTAGATAAACAATGTGTTGTCTATCTTGCCTCTAACAAATTTATTTTGGATCAGGAAGGCTGAGAGAGTTTCATACCATGCCCTGGGAGCTTGTTTCAATCCATAAAGGGCCTTGTTAAGCTTGCAGACATAGTCAGGAAACTCATGGCTTTCAAATCCAGGAGGTTGCTGAACATAAACTTCTTCTTTCAGTGAACCATTTAAGAATGCACTTTTAACATCCATTTGATACACCTTGAAGTTCATGTAGGTGGCAAAAGAAAGGAAGATCCTGATGGCTTCCATCCTTGCTACTGGTGCAAATGTTTCTTCATAGTCAATGCCTTCTTGTTGATTATAGCCTTTGGCTACAAGTCTGGCTTTGTTTTTAATGACTATGCCATTTTCATCAGATTTGTTTTTGAATACCCATTTCATGCCAATGACTGAAACATCTTCAGGACACTTGACCAAGGTCATTACCTTGTTTCTGTCAAATTGTTCCAGTTCATCATGCATGGCCTGAACCCAACTTGGATGATTAAGTGCTTCCTTGACACTTTTGGGTTCAATTGTGGAGATGAAGTCCACAAATAGGCATTCATTGGCTTGTGCAGCCATGCTTCTAGTGAGCATGCCTTCAGTAGGCTCACCAATTATATTGACAAGTTCTATATCCTGAGACCTAGTCCAACTGTCCTGAGGTCTTGGAAACTGATTAGAACTTGTAGAGGCCTGATGGGTAGGGTCAGGATCAGACACATGATGATCTTCAGTATCTTGAGTGTCTGAGTGGGTTGACTCATCACTGTGATTGTTTGGTTCCTGAGCACTTTGTACTGACTGAATGATTTCATCAGTACTTCTTTGTGCTTCAACAAACTCAGTGATGGTTGGGTAAGGAAGGTTGTGAGGGATGATGTAATAGGAGATGTCAGCATTTGCTTGGAACTGAGTGGAAGGACCATTTTCAGGATGATGTTCATCAGGAGGATATCTTGATGAGTCATCAATGCCTATCTCTTCCACTGAGGTGTTAGAGACATTGATTGCATCAGTGCTCACATCAAAGGTAACATGAAATATTTCCTCAGTATGCTATCTCCTAGTATTGAACACCCTGAAGGCCTTTGAGACAAGGGAGTATCCCAGGAAGTAACCATCATCAGCTTTGGCATCAAATTTTCCTAAGTGATCCTTGTGATTATGAATAAACACAGGACACCCAAAGACATGAAAGTAGCTGATGTCAGGGATCCTTCCCTTGAATAACTCATAAGGAGTTTTGCTATGTCTCTTGACAATGATGGATCTGTTTTGTGTGTAACAGGCAGCTTTAACTGCTTCAGTCCAGAAGTGTTTGGAAAGGACTGATCCATTTAGCATTGTCCTAGCTGCTTCAATGAGTGTTCTATTCTTCCTTTCAGTCACACCATTTTGTTCAGGTGTGTAAGGTGAGGAAATTTTTTGGGAAATTCCTTTCTCATCACAGAAACATTCAAGTTCATAATTTTTTAACTCTGTTCCATTGTCAGTCCTAATCTATTTGACCTTGATGTCATTTTGATTTTCAATATTCCTGACAAAGGACATGATTGTTTCAGCTGCCTGACTCTTTTTTATCAGGAAGTATACCCAAGTGTATCTTAAGTACTCATCCACAATGACCAGAGTATACTTCTCATGGTTAATGGATCTAGGACAGATGGGCCCAAAGAGATCCATATGGAGAAGATGAAGGCAGTTCCTGATGGAAAAGTTTGTTTTGGTTTTAAAGGATACTCTGTGATGTTTACCTTTTTCACAGGCTGAGCATGGTTTATCCTTTGAAAACACAAGTGATGGTAAGCCAAGGACCTTGTTTTGTTTAACAAGGTTGTTTATGTTTTTGAAGTTCAGGTAGGAGAATCTCTTATGCCAAAGCCAATTGAGGGTTTCACTGGCTTTACTAAAGATACAAGTTCCATTCTGAGTCAGACTGGACATGTCTAACACATAAACATCTTGTCTTCTTGGTGCAATAAGGACAACTTCCTGATTTGCATTGAAGATTGTTCCTTGCTTATCATCAAACTGAACTATGTATTTAGCATCACATAGTTGACTAACACTGATCAAATTGTACTTAAGGCCATTAACATATGCTATCCTAGTAAAGACTATATCATTACAATTTACTGAACCATAACCTTCAGTGAGACATGATGAGTTATCAGCAAATATCACCTTGGGTCCTGATTCTTTTACAAATTTATGCAGATATTCTTTCACACCAGTCATGCTCCTTGAGCATCCACTATCTAGATGTCAAACAGGCTCCCTGGTATGTTTCTGCACAAACAGTAAAATGAATTAGTTCTTTCTAGGATGCCACCTTTTGGTGGTTTTGACTTGATTGGCCTTAATGATTGATGCATGGTTAGTGGTTGAATGGGCTGAGCTACCACAGATTTTGCATTTCATTGCAGAGGTGGACTCAGTGTACTGAGAGGATGGTTTGGGGATTCCTCTTCTATTTTGAATGACCTTCTCAGGTCCTAAGGTGTCATGAGTGGGATCTCCACATATTTCACAACAGTTGTCCATTAGACAATCATCAGGGAGATGGTCATTAAAGCCACAATGAGGGCAAGGTGCAAAAGGCTTTGCCTTTTATTTCAGTTTCTGCTTAGAATCTGATGGATACTTAAGAGTTTGAGTTTTAAAGTTTGCCATCTTTGGTGAGGCTGTGTATGTGTAACACCCCCAAATTCTGGCTTTGTGGAAGCTTTCGGGTCCTGGGGTGCTACGAAATCAATATACATCACAAAAGAGATATAGTACAATGCCATAATTAAAATTTAAGGAAACCGTACATTAATACAACATTGTCTTGGCCGACATCGGCAAATAAAAATGAGTTTAAACTCTTGATAAATATTTTCTTGACAACTTAATGAAAAACATGACGACTCCTTTATGCTACTGTCTTCATAAAAATACCTACTAGCGATCACCTGAAATGCATGAGAAAACGGGTCAACTATGAAAATAGTTGGTGAGTATACAGGTTTTAGTCAAAGGAAGTCCAAAGTCTTTAAAAAGGTCCAGATGTCAAATCATTCAGTTACATGTCTTGCCCATACAAGACATGTAACCTATGATTTCACAATCATTATATATAAAATTGTACGTCTTATAGTCAAACACACATGCTCATTTAAATTCACATTAAAGGACAACGTATATAATAATGTATGCGGCAAAGCCCCTAAAATAAATAATATGCATTCCGTAAACAGGGGAATGAGAGGTTGGCCGACCTCTAATAGCGCTATCCATACTACCTACTGCTCCGCACAAGGGAGCCGTACGAACGGTACGTCTAAATTGGAGTGCGAACGGCAAACCAATCGGGGACTAACAATGCGAATGTACGAACGGTACATCATACCAACTATTATATACAATTTAAATCAGGCCTGCTCCGTAAACATGGGAGACTAAAACTTAAGTGCGTACGGCACGTCAACAGTTCAAAAAAAGTCATAGGTTCAAACAATATTTTAAAGGTCAAAGTCAAGTTCCAAATAGTCCAGGTAAAACATGTCATAAGTTCAAATAAAATTTTTAAGTCATGCATTCCACCCCAAACATATAAAACGGTAAAAAGGGGGGCTGTGAATACTCACCTTCAATAGTCTGAACAGTGAACGTTGTGCAGGACACCAACACGCAACCTAGATTAAATAATCATGTCTTAGTTCAAGTATTAAATTCAAGTTCTTTCACATTTTAATTTCAATGTTTTAGTGCGACTATGTTGGTTCTAAGAGTATGACTTAATATATGTGACATTTATTACTCAGTAATTAAATGATTTTAAATTTTGACGGACTTGGTTAGTTAAAATCTACAAGGTTTACTAACTCATTACGACCCATTTTACACATCATTAACTTAGGACTATATATATTGTTAAATTTGTTCAAGTTAAGTGTGCTATATCATCCGTTGTTTTTATTAGTGACGTTCATTTTTAGTTAATTTCGTCTCAAAAATAACAATGCAAGTGTTAATATATATGTCCCGTCATGTTTTCCATCTATTGTATATTTGGTTTGCCACTGATTTGAGTACCACATTTCACTACACAAGTTGTTGTCAATATATATCTCTATATTTCCCCGAGAGTATGTAATACTACTTGTATATAAATGTCTATATATTTAGTCTAGTTGTTTTAATCATTTCTGTCGTGTTTAATATTTCGGATTTTCAAGTTTTTAACTTGTCTATATGTTAATTAATACTATTTATCGTCGTGAACGGCTCATGTTCCTTTTAATTGTTTACGACATGTCATTATATATGTTATCAAATTTTAGTGTATTTTGCACCGACTGGGCTGCGGCCCATTGGGTTCTAGGAGGGGAAGATATGGGTAGCTAAATGGGTTGGGTTTAATTCCTTATGTCTACAAAATCTGGTGGGCCAAACTCCTTGTTCTCAGGCCCACTTAATGAACTAACAAAAGGGTTGCTTGTTGGGCTTTCTCCTGAATTCGGCCTGGTATACTAACAAAAGAAATAATGCAACACATCAAGTCTTACAGTCTCTCATATATATATTTCCTAAACTCTTTGTGAATTCTATTTGACCTCAAAAAGGGAACTAGAACTTATGTCTTGGTAAATTCTTGGGCATAGTCTTGAGTACTACTCGACTTTGGGTTTTGATAATCTAAATGGTGTTAAGGTTTGGGTTCTTGACTTAGTTTATGTGTTGATAAGGGTGGTACTTAACCTCAAATAGACTTGACCCATAGGTCTCTAAATGTTACTCCTCTTTCCTATTTTGTGGTCGGCTTTCTCAAACGACATAGCACCACATTCGAGCCTTACAATCCTAGATGGGTTGTCGTCAACAATTTGGCAAGAACAACCATCCTACACAGTTTGTTCATTTTTCCCAGATTCTACCCATGATTCCAAACTTAACTTGCTACTCTAATCCATAAATACTAGGGGGTCATTTGGCTTGATCCGTAACTAAAGCCACAATGATTAACAAGTCATTAGCCTACCATCGGGTTCTAGTATTCTAATATCCTGAGCCTCATACATCAATCACCACCAGCAACACTTAAATCTGTGGCCATAATTTTTCTTTTGGACAATAGTTTTTAATCGGATAGAAACCTTAACAACTAATTCCTCATTCAACCCAAACTAAACCTTATCCTACTTAAGTTTTTCCTCAAAAATTACTTATGGATTCTGGGAATCAATTCGACATAAACCTAGCCATTCAATACTCAAATTATTCATCCTAGTAAATTTCTTATCACAAGTAGGTCTTAAAAACAACAAGAACTAATTTAAACCCGAATCAAATAATTAGACCTTACAATGATTTTTGATGAACGCTTGGGTGACTTCAATCCGAGAATCACTGCTCCACACCGAATAACCCACCACTCCAAATCGGACCACAATCACTACCACGCTTAATCTTTCTTGAGTAAATCCTCAGATTCTTGGTGTGTTTTGTGGAGTTGTGATCCGATGACTCTTGGAGGTGCGGTTTAAATGGTAAGTTTCGGAGAGTAGCTCCATGGGAGCTTTCGGTTTGTGGAAAAGATAAACTTTCCCTATGCGTGCTATCTCAACCTCAATGGAGTTATCTTATTTGGTCTCATGTGGATACCTATACCCGTGAAGAAGATGAGTCTTTTTCTAGGTCAAAAGGGGACTGCATCAATAGGTGTGGGTGATGGAGATGGCTCAGTTTAGGGATGGTGATGTTTCACTGAAATTTTGGGGAGGATAAGGGCGGACCAAAATAAAGTAGGGTAGCACGTTTTCTTTTTGGGTTTGTATGAGTGGGTGAGATCTATTTTTAATTTAAATATGTATTATTAACGTATGTATGTATTATTAAGGGATGGTATTTTATTATGCCCGTGTTTCTTTAAACTGTGTCAAATTCGAGTCCGTCCTGGAACCGTCACAATATGAGAGTTTATATTCTTAAAGTCGTTATGTAATACTTGAATTTATTTTCGAGTCCTTAATTATTCACTAATATTTTCTGAACCTCATATTTTATTTCTGGTTTGCGTGTGGTGTCAGTCGGTGTGAAAGTGAAATAACCTATCACATTATTAAAATAATGGCCTGAAATTTACGGGTTGTTATAGTCTGCCATCCTTAAAAAGAATCTCGTCCTCGAGATTCAGTTCGTTCGTTCTACTGACGTTCGTCCCCGTGATTAGAATTGACGGTCAACTTTTCCATTCTTGAGCTTACCCCTCACGTGACCTTTAGTTAGTGGATTCTCACTAAATCTCACAACTCCTTGAAAGGGAACTGTCATGAGTTTGAGTAACAACTTGATTCCATCTTGATTTTCGCAACTCGTCAAACAAGAACTGTCACTAGATCAACCTGGAAACAAGTTGCTAGAAGGAAAGATTTTTACATCTTACATGAAGGCCTCTGGAAGGTTCGGCTCAAGTTTGGAATCGTCTAGGCCAAATCTAATCAAAAAATAAAGGCTAGGCGTTCAATTATGGCTTATGACGTCAGGTCTCATATTAGTCGTCGTCGTTAACTTGATAGGGAACCAAGTAAATCCTAAGCCAGTACTAAATGGTACGAACATAAAGTGACTGTTCAAAAGGATGTACCCGTCACGATGTCTGGGTCCTAGTGAGCTTCCTTGTTGCCTAGAAGGTATACTCGACCTCGAGCTGGGCTGATATTGCCTCCACGGTTTGGGTCATTTCCATCGACTGCTACAGCGAGGGTTGGGTTGTTCTGCACTGGCCTCGGTGCCCTATTCAGCTTAGGACACACATTCCGGAGGTGATCTGGACTCCCGCACTCGTAGCATGTTTGCTTTCGCTCTTGGCCTCCATTTCTATTTGGGCAATTCTGACTAAGATGGCCAGTCTGTCGGCATCTGTCGCACCTCGGGCAGTCTCCTAAATGATGGAGGTTACGTCGTGTGCACTTAGGATGTGGGCCTGCATATCTTCTGCGCTCCTGAGTTGTTGCTCCATAATTCCTGGCTACTCGTTGCCGCTTATCCTGGTCTCGGCTTCCCTACTGATCCTCCCGTCGTTTTCGTCCATGGTCGTTGGTCGAGGTACCAGCTCCTTCATTGGTTCGTCCTGCACCAATGTGTGTGGCGATCTGAGTTAGAAGGTCCACCACCTCAGCAGCACTGTCTCTTGGGGCTTCATTGTTGATGCTTCCTAAGCGGGTTTTCCTTGTAGTCATGATTCTTCAATAGGCCAAAAACATTGAGTTATACGCGGACGATGGCGGATGGCGTTGCGGGGCAGCGGCGGCTTTGGAGACGTAGTGATTGTGACGCGACGGAAACAAAGACGTGCTTAATCTATCAGGTTGTAATATAGCAAGAGGAAGGCACATATATCCACATAAAGTATAATAATATAAACATGGCATATAAACAGGGCTACTCTAACATGATATGCATGCACACACAACTAATGCAATTTCAAGTGACCAGACTCCTAGGACACAACCAAAACATGATCCGAGACTACTACTCCCATCATTGCATGATTTTTCCCAAATTAGGCATAGGTGATCAGGCTATGCATAATTGGGGAGAAATGATGCAATGCTCGGACTAGTTAACTCGTATGATGTTTGGTGTTTAAGAAAAACTTTATTCTGGTTATAGTTGCGATTTTTATTTTTGAAAAACCGACATTCTCTATAACCTTAGGCTCTGATACCAATCTATAACACCCCCAAAATCTGGCTTTGCGGAAGCTTTCGGGTCTTGGGGTGCTACGAAATCAATATACATCGCAAAAGAGATATAGTACAATGCCATAATTAAAATTTAAGGAAACCGTACATTAATACAACATTGTCTTGGCCGACATCGGCAAATAAAAATAAGTTTAAACTCTTGATAAATATTTTCTTGACAACTTAATGAAAAACATGACGACTCCTTTATGCTACTGTCTTCATAAAAATACCTACTAGCGATCACCTGAAATGCATGAGAAAACGGGTCAACTATGAAAATAGTTGGTGAGTATACAGGTTTTAGTCACAGGAAGTCCAAAGTCTTTAAAAAGGTCCAGATGTCAAATCATTCAGTTACATGTCTTGCCCATACAAGACATGTAACCTATGATTTCACAATCATTATATATAAAATTGTGCGTCTTATAGTCAAACACATATGCTCATTTAAATTCACATTAAAGGACAACGTATATAATAATGTATGCGGCAAAGCCCCTAAAATAAATAATATGCATTCCTAAAACAGGGGAATGAGAGGTTGGCCAACCTCTAATTGCGTTATCCATACTACCTACTGCTCCGCACAAGGGAGCCGTACAAACGGTACGTCTAAATTGGAGTGCGAACTGAAAACCAATCGGGGACTAACAATGCGAATGTACGAACGGTACATCATACCAACTATTATATACAATATAAATCAGGCCTGCTCCATAAACATAGGAGACTAAAACTTAAGTGCGTACAGTACGTCAACAGTTCAAAACAAGTCATAGGCTCAAACAATATTTTAAAGGTCAAAGTCAAGTTCCAAATAGTCCAGGTAAAACATGTCATAAGTTCAAATAAAATTTTTAAGTCATGCATTCCACCCCAAACAATAAAACGGTAAAAAGGGGGGCTGTGAATACTCACCTTCAATAGTCTGAACAGTGAACGTTGTGCAGGACACCAACACGCAACCTAGATTAAATAATCATGTCTTAGTTCAAGTATTAAATTCAAGTTCTTTCACATTTTAATTTCAATGTTTTAGTGCGACTATGTTGGTTCTAAGAGTATGACTTAATATATATGACATTTATTACTCAGTAATTAAATGATTTTAAATTTTGACGGACTTGGTTAGTTAAAATCTACAAGGTTTACTAACTCATTACGACCCATTTTACACATCATTAACTTAGGACTATATATATTGTCAAATTTGTTCAAGTTAAGTGTGCTATATCATCCGTTGTTTTTATTAGTGACGTTCATTTTTAGTTAATTTCGTCTCAAAAATAACAATGCAAGTGTTAATATATATGTCCCGTCATGTTTTCCATCTATTGTATATTTGGTTTGCCACTGATTTGAGTACCACATTTCACTACACAAGTTGTTGTCAATATATATCTCTATATTTCCCCGAGAGTATGTAATACTACTTGTATATAAATGTCTTATATTTAGTCTAGATGTTTTAATCATTTCCGTCGTGTTTAATATTTCGGCTTTTCAACTTTTTAACTTGTCTATATGTTAATTAATACTATTTATCATCGTGAACGGCTCATGTTCCTTTTAATTGTTTACGACATGTCATTATATATGTTATCAAATTTTAGTGTATTTAGCACCGACTGGGCTACGGCCCATTGGGTTCTAGGAGGGGAAGATATGGGTAGCTAAATGGGTTGGGTTTAATTCCTTATGTCTACAAAATCTGGTGGGCCAAACTCCTTGTTCTCAGGCCCACTTAATGAACTAATAAAAGGGTTGCTTGTTGGGCTTTCTCCTGAATTCGGCCTGGTATACTAACAAAAGAAATAATTCAACACATCAAGTCTTACAGTCTCTTATATATATATTTCCTAAACTCTTTGTGAATTTTATTTGACCTCAAAAAGGGAACTAGAACTTATGTCTTGGTAAATTCTTGGGCATAGTCTCGAGTACTACTCGATTTTGGGTTTTGATAATCTAAATGGTGTTAAGGTTTGGGTTCTTGACTTAGTTTATGTGTTGATAAGGGTGGTACTTAACCTCAAATAGACTTGACCCATAGGTCTCTAAATGTTACTCCTCTTTCCTATTTTGTGGCCGGCTTTCTCAAACAACATAGCACCACATTCGAGCCTTACAATCCTAGATGGGTTGTCGTCAACAATTTGGCAAGAACAACCATCCTACACAGTTTGTTCATTTTTCCCATATTCTACCCATGATTCCAAACTTAACTTGCTACTCTAATCCATAAATACTAGGGGGTCATTTGGCTTGATCTGTGACTAAAGCCACAATGATTAACAAGTCATTAGCCTACCATCGGGTTCTAGTATTCTAATATCCTGAGCCTCATACATCAATCACCACCAGCAACACTTAAATCTGTAGCCATAATTTTTCTTTTGGACAATAGTTTTTAATTGGATAGAAACCTTAACAACTAATTCCTCATTCAACCCAAACTAAACCTTATCCTACTTAAGTTTTTCCTCAAAAATTACTTATGGATTCTGGGAATCAATTCGACATAAACCTAGCCATTCAATACTCAAATTATTCATCCTAGTAAATTTCTTATCACAAGTAGGTCTTAAAGACAACAAGAACTCATTTAAACCCGAATCAAATAATTAGACCTTACAATGATTTTTGATGAACGCTTGGGTGACTTCAATCCGAGAATCACTGCTCCACACCGAATAACCCACCACTCCAAATCGGACCACAATCACTACCACGCTTAATCTTTCTTGAGTAAATCCTCAGATTCTTGGTGTGTTTTGTGGAGTTGTGATCCGATGACTCTTGGAGGTGCGGTTTAAATGGTAAGTTTCGGAGAGTAGCTCCATGGGAGCTTTCGGTTTGTGGAAAAGATAAACTTTCCCTATGCGTGCTATCTCAACCTCAATGGAGTTATCTTATTTGGTCTCATGTGGATACCTATACCCGTGAAGAAGATGAGTCTTTTTCTAGGTCAAAAGGGGACTGCATCAATAGGTGTGGGTGATGGAGATGGCTCAGTTTAGGGATGGTGATGTTTCACTGAAATTTTGGGGAGGATAAGGGCGGACCAAAATAAAGTAGGGTAGCACGTTTTCTTTTTGGGTTTGTATGAGTGGGTGAGATCTATTTTTAATTTAAATATGTATTATTAACGTATGTATGTATTATTAAGGGATGGTATTTTATTATGCCCGTGTTTCTTTAAACTGTGTCAAATTCGGGTCCGTCCTGGAACCGTCACAATATGAGAGTTTATATTCTTAAAGTCGTAATGTAATACTTGAATTTATTTCCGAGTCCTTAATTATTCACTAATATTTTCTGAACCTCATATTTTATTTTTGGTTTGCGTGTGGTGTCATTCGGTGTGAAAGTGAAATAACCTATCATATTATTAAAATAATGGCCTGAAATTTACGGGTTGTTATAGTATGATATGTGATCAGAGGTCCTGTGATCTTACTTTTTGCATATATTGCAGAAAAGGATTCTAAAACAATCATCAGAGGAATGATTGGTATAGTGACACAGCTCACACTTAAGCAGAGGTTTTGAGGGTTTGGGTTTGGTTTTAGTGGTGCTTGAGGAGGCTGATTTGGGTTCTTTCTTGGATTGAGAAGGTTTCTCAAAAGATTCAATCTTCTCACTCAGCTTCCTGATCATTTCAGCCAGCTGATCAATTTTAGAATCAGGGCTTTCAACATTTACTTCAGAAGGGACTGAAGTTGATGAGTCATCAGTATTTACTGAGACTTCAAGGGTTTCTTTCTAGATGGTTTTTCCCATTCCTGGATTCTCCTTTGGAGAATACTGAGAGTAGACCAATGGTGGGAGGTCTGAGCTTGGTGGAGCACCCTGAAGGATATTTAGTGGTGGGAGTGGTGGATATGATTCTGATTCAGGCTCACTTACTAACTCAGTGCTACTGAGTTGGTCAGAGAGTCCAAGCATATTTTTCAAAGCCTGACTTTCAGGAAGCAAGATCTTTCCAGTCTCAAAGTTTGGTAACTTACTGACTGGGTTGTCCCTGACAATCCAGTCATTTGACTTGGGAAGCATTTCTTGCTCAAAAGATATGCCAGCTGGAACAAAGGCCATTTCACTATGACTCTCACTGGGGGTTTCAGTGAGATGGTCAATTCCTATTGTTTTCTTAGGAATTAAACCCACAGTATCAAAGACCTTGGGGTTCTTTTTAGTCCAGCCTTGTATGACAGCCTTTTCTTTGTTAAGTTCATGTTGTAGGGCTTGGTTTTGTTTCAAAATTTCAGTATTTTGAATTTGTAGAGTAATTGTTTCTAATTTGGCTTGCTTTAGTACAAGCAATTCATCTCTACATTTATTCAATTCTGACACAATATTGTTATATTTTGAAAACAGGTTAAGCCTTTGTTCTTCAACAAACTTAAGATCTACACAAATATAATTCATGTATGACTGCCAATCAGAATTATCATCCATAGAAAGTAAAGTGTTTACCTTCTTCATGGTGATGTTTACTCACTCTTCATTCCTTGCATGGCTTTTCCCAACAGCCACCTGATCACCTTCAGAGAGTGCCATCAGTGCACTCACTCTTATTTCCTCATCTTCTGAGGAGACCTCTTCTTCATCCCAGTCATAGGCTTCAGCTACTAAAACCTTGTTCTTTGTCTGAACAGGTTTGGATGATTAAGCAGCCTGAGACATAGAGGGATTAGTTTCAAGAAGTGCAAGTTTAGCCTTAGCTTTCCTATATTTTGCTTCAAAGTCTTTCTGACCCTTGTTTTGAAATTGTTGGGTCGACTGAAACATTCTAGGTTGAAACTTGCTAGTTCCTGAGGAACTGTTTCCTGAAAATTTGTAAGAGGGTTCTGAGATGGTTTTAAAATAACAATCTCTAGCAAAATGACCCTTTTTACCACAATTAAAGCATTCAGTGGTTTCATTTGCTTTTGCTTTTGAGAAGTTTGACTGATTTCTTTTGATAAAACGTTTTGAACTAGCAAGGAGTGCCCTTTCTTGAATTCCAAGTTTAAATCATTTAGGTACTCATCACTAGTTCTTTTATCAATTTCATCTTCAGAATCCTCTTGAAAATCCTGCACAACACCATTAGTATAAAAGGCAGTTGATATGGGTGTGGAGGTTAAGGCCTTTTTGGTCTCAAGAGCTTTTGAGTCTGGGTATCTCCTTGAGATTAAGTTGTCTTCATAGACAAACTTCCCATAGATCTCAGGGAGCTCAAGGGTCTGAATGTGATTAGCATTCCTGAGGCCTTGTGAGAAGTTTAGCCACTTCTCAGGGAGACTGCTGACAAAGCCAACATTTGTCTCATGCTTAGACAACACTACATCATCATTTGATAGTTCGTTTATCAGTGTCTTGTATCTGGTATAAGTCTGAGAGTAGGGATGAGCACAAAAACTGAAAAACCAAATCGAAACCAAAAAAACCGAAAAAGTCGAACCGAAAAAACCGCCCCATTTGACAAACTGATGGTGGTGGTTTTGAATTTTATAAAAACCGAATGTTTGAGGCGGTTTTTGGTTTCATAAGAAAAACCGAACTGAGAAAACCGCCCCGCCCCACCTTTAAATATATTTTTATATACTTTTATCTATGTAAGAGATTTGCTATTTAATTTTAAAGATTTGAGTATACAACTTTATCTATTAAAAAAAAAGAAAAGTGTTGTTTATTATCTATACTTTCAAATTTGTTATATTTATATATATTATATCTTTATTTTCGAGCAATAGTTTTCTTTGAATGTTTTTGCGAGCGAAAAGTGCAAAGCCGCAAAGAAATGCATTTTATATTTTGGATTCATGTTTGGTTGTTTTGTATGTTTTTTCGAAGCTTTGGATTGCTGGATATTATGCTATTATTGATATTTGTTTAAATATTTTTGTTTGAAAACTAGAAATCTTAAACTTTATATAAGATCAAAACTTGCTTGTTTTCAGGTAAGAAAAAACCGAATAAAAACCGAAACCGAACCGATTCAATGTCAAAAACCGAAAAACCGAAACCAAAAAAACCGACACCAAACGGTTTGTAGCTTTCAAAAACCGAAATATACGGTTCGGATTTTGGTTTTACCATAAAACCGACCCACCCCACCCCATGCTCACCCCTATCTGAGAGAGACTTTCAGTGACCTTTGTGTTTTCAGTTGATTAACACTTAGCGTAATTTGTATTCAAATCTTGTTTTAATGACTCTTGGGTACTGAAGGACCCAACAATTTGTTTATTATATGTGTTAATCATAATTGCTAAACTAGATCCATTATCCGTTGCGTACTCGTAGTGTTAATGGTTAACATGTTCTTTAATCCCAACAGTGGCATCACGAGTCAACTCGTTTGGTGGTTATGGGTTACACGATTTAATAAACACGCGAAAAGGCTGCATGTAATCTAACTTAGTTATTCGTTTTATTTTTGTTTTGACAACTACCATGCAATACTTGTCATTAATTAATAAAAAATACCTAGATGCAAATGAATAATTACTTGTTAATAAGACGTAATAGATTAATAAATTAAAGGTTAATTAAGCTTGCCATGATTATTCTATTTGTTATTCCGGCTATAAGACCTACGCAATCATTTTTTTTATGATGCATGTGGCGATCTAGGCACTTGATGAAAGCCTAGTGAGGGTCTTATGGTTCTCCATTTGGGGAAGACTCGCTAGAGGACTCGGATCTATATGTTTACTTGTTAATATTAATGTCATGTTTTAGTATTATGTTCTTTTGTGTTTTTTTGCTTTTAGCCTACATGTTTACACGCCTAAAAAAAATAAAAATAAAAATAAAAAAATAAATAAAAGAGGACTAATACATATAACAAGATGACATCTATATGGTCTTAATTTACACGCCTTAAAATATCATGCTCAAATTGTGACCTGCTATATGATTCGTGGAAAACTGGTTTTTGTAAAATTAAGTGACCTAAATATATTGAAACAAGTTTTTCATGAAATTAAAAATTGGATACTATGGACACTTGGGAAGTACGGCTCACCCACTAGAACAAACTATAAGGGGGGTATAAGGCGGTGCACACAATCACACCTAAAGGATTTCCGGTCATATGCTTCGCGCTGACCTGGTCCTCCGCTTCCTTGCGAGTTCGATTGGAGCTACCGTGAACCATGATGATCACTACAGTGTCATTACCAAAAAGTTTTTAAAATAAGTGCTACAAAGTTGTTTTGCATGCTTCTTTGTACACGATTTTACCACATCTATGTGTATACCCTATGTGTAAATTTTAAGTCTATGCCAGCCAACCAAGAACACGTGCTTTTGGCTTGACCTCTTTGGTCAGACCTTAGGGCCATTCCAAACCCATGGCAAATTTTGTTCATTGGTCAGAGTTTTGGCCATTTTTGCACGTTCTTGCTTGGTCGACTTATTTCGAGAAATGCTTGGTTAGGCCTTGGACCCGAGGCATAAGATGAGACTAAACATGCTCATGACATTATTACTTGCCTACGAATGTCTTGATCAGTCTCATAAATCTAAGAGTTGCATTTTATGCAATTAACACTCGTCGCTTACCTCTTGCCCCACTTGTTTACACATTGGTCAGACCTTTGGTAATAAGTGGGAGGTCAAGTTGGATCTTAGTCTTAATTAGTAATTAATTGGGTAGTTAATTTTATTAAGAATTTAATTATTGAAAATACTAATTATTTGAACTTTTTAATTGTAGATGACTACCTCAGTCGAAAACAATTCGGTACTCAAGAGTTTCTTTGAGAAACAAAAACTCAATGGACCTAACTTCATTGACTGGTATCGCCAGCTTCGCATTATCCTGTCAGCTGAAGATAAGGAAAATTACTTAGAGCATCCTATTCCTGTTGCACTTGGTGCAACTCCTGGACACCCAGTCCCTCCTGAGGCTTTGGCAGCTCACACTGCTTGGGTCAAGTGATCAAAGGACATTGCTGCATTCATGCTTATGACCATGGACTTAGAAATCCAACGAAATCTAACTCACCTTGGTGCATATGACATGCTATAGGAGTTGAAAAGTATGTTTGCTCAACAGGCAGAACAGGAACTTCTTCAAACCGCGAGGGAATTTCACTCGTGCAAGCAAGAAGAAGGTCAATCTGTTAGCTCATATGTTCTAAAGATGAAGAGCTACATTGACAACTTGGAGCGTCTCGGTCATCCCATCACTTTGAACCTTGAAGTAAGCCCAATCTTGATTGGACTCTCTAAGGAGTATGACAGCTTTGTGCAGAACTATAATATGCACAGCATGGGGAAGACTGTGAATGAATTACATGTTATGCTTAAACAACATGAGCAGACGCTACCCAAGAAAGATGCTGCACCTGCACTTCATGCTATACGTGCAGGAAAGGTCCAGAAAAACCAAGGTAAAAAACCGTTCAAGGCTGCTAAGGGGAAACAAGGGAATGGAAAGTATAAGTTGGCTTATGCTCCTGAGCATAAACCATCTTATGCTTCCAAGCCCAAGAAACCTCCACCACCCAAGAAGGATAACCCTGCAAAGGACGCAACCTGTCACCAATGTGGTGAAACAGGTCATTGGAGAAGGAACTGTCCCGTGTATCTCGCCGAGTTGCTGAAAAAGAAGAAGCTATCTCAAGGAGCTAGCACTTCAGGTATTTTCACCATAGAACTCTATTCTTTTCCTAGTACATCTTGGGTTTATGACACGGGTTGTGGTACTCACATCTGTAATACTACTCAGGGTCTCAGGGGAAGTAGGAAGCTGAAGCCAGGAGCTTTAAGTCTGTACATGGGCAATGGTCAACATGCAGGAGTTGAAGCTATTGGAAGTTATCATTTATGTCTCCCAAGTGGATTAGTAGTTATTTTGAACAATTGTCATTATGCTCCCTCTATTACTAGAGGAATTATTTCAGTTTCACGTTTGTTTGACGATGGTTTTATTAACCGCTTTGAATTAAATAATACAATTTTAGTTTCTAGGAATAATGTTGTTTATTTTAGTGCTATCCCGAGGGATGGTATATTTGAAATTGATATGTCTTGTCCTAAAACAAATGATAGTTCTATGTTTGCTGTTAGCAATAAAAGAGCCAATCTCACCTTGGACTCTACTCTCTTGTGGCATTGTCGTCTTAGACACATTATTAAGAAACGCATGGAGAAGTTGCAACATGATGGACTTCTCAACTCAACTGACATCAAGTCATTTGAAAAGTGTGTTTCCTGCATGTCTGGTAAGATGGCAAGAAAACCCTATTCACATCAAGTGGAAAGGGCTAAGGATCTACTTGGACTAATACACACTGATGTATGTGGCCCATTTAGAACTGTGTCAAGACAAGGAGCTAGTTACTCTGTCACTTTTAGTGACGACTATAATCGGTATGGTTATGTTTACCTGCTGAAACATAAACATGAAGTGTTTGAAACATTTAAAGTGTTTCAAAATGAAGTAGAAAACCAACTCGGGAAGACCATTAAGTCACTACGTTCTGATCGTGGAGGTGAATATATGAGTCAAGAGTTTTTGGATCATCTTAAGGAGCATGGGATTATTGTCCATCGCACTCCTCCTTACACGCCACAACATAATGGTGTGTCTGAAAGGAGAAATCGAACACTGCTAGACATGGTTCGCTCCATGATGAGTCAAACTACTCTTCCAAAGTCCTTTTGGGATTATGCCCTTGAGTCTACTGCACGCATTCTCAACATGGTTCCAACTAAGAAGGTTGATAAGACACCATACGAGGTATGGCATGGGAAAGCCCCTAAGTTGTCTTACTTAAAGTTCTGGGGTTGTGAGGCACTTGTTAAGCATGATACACTTACCAAACCTGACAAACTGGAACCCAGATCTATTAAGTGTATCTTCGTAGGATACCCAAAGGAAAAAATGGGATATTCTTTCTACCTTCCATCCGAGAACAAAGTATTTGTTGCTCGGAATGCTGAATTCTTTAAGAAAAATCTCTTGGATCATGAAGTAAGTGGGAGTCTAGAAGATATTGAAATTATTCAAGAAGAAGATACAAATCTTTCTGTAGACACTAGCTTAGGTCATGATGAGGATGATCAAGAAATTGATGAACCTCAAAGTGATATCAATCCCATTCGTAAGTCCACTAGGACACGTCGTGCCCCAGATCGAATGTGTTTATACGTTGATGATGAGGAGCATGAGTTTGGGGATCTTAGTGAACCCAATAACTATAAAGCTGCATTGTTGGATCCTAAATCCAAGAAATGGCTTGATGCGGTGAATGTGGAAATGCAATACATGAAAGACAACGAAGTTTGGGACTTAGTTGATCTTCCTCCTAACGGTAAAACCGTTGGTAGCAAATGGCTCTTCAAAAAGAAGACTGACATGGATGGTGCAGTACACACCTTTAAAGCTTGTCTCGTAGCAAAGGGCTTCACTCAAACCTACGGGGTTGATTATGAAGAGACCTTTTCTCCTGTTGCAGACATTAGAGCTATAAGGATTCTCATAGCCATAGCTGCATTCTATGACTATGAGATTTGGCAAATGGATGTCAAAACCGCCTTCCTCAATAGGCATCTTTCCGAAGAAGTCTATATGGTGCAACCTGAAGGTTTTGTTAATCCAAAATATCCTAACCGAGTATGCAAGCTCAAGCGTTCCATTTATGGACTTAAGCAAGCATCTAGGCAATGGAATAAACGTTTTGATGATGAGATTAAGAAATTCGGTTTCACTCAGAATCAAGATGAGTCATGTGTATATCAGAAAGCTAGTGGGAGTTATGCCACTTTCCTAATTCTATATGTTGATGACATATTACTCATGGGAAACAACATTCCAATGTTACAAGATGTAAAATCCTATCTTGGAAAATGTTTTGCCATGAAAGATCTAGGAGAAGCTGCATATATTCTTGGAATCAAGATCTATAGAGATAGATCAAGACGGTTAATTGGTTTGTGTCAAAGTGCTTACATTGAGAAAATCTTGAAAAGATATTTCATGGAGAATTCCAAACGAGGAACTATCCCAATGCAAGATGAGCCTAAATTGAGTAAATCACAAGGTGCTGAGACACCTGCTGAAAAAGAGCGCATGCAAAGAGTTCCCTACGCCTCGGCTATAGGATCAATTATGTATGCTGTGAGATGTACTCGTCCTAATGTTGCGTTCGCGACTAACGTTGCCACTTGCTAACGGAAAAGATAACGCCAGTTAACGATAAAGACCACCGGTGTGCAATTGAAACTAAATAGGGACCAACGATGCAAGGAAGAAAAAAAGGGAATGAGAGTGAAATTTACCCTAAACCACAAGGACGAACCATGTAATTTACTCTTATTTTTATGTTTATGTTTATGTTGTAGTCATACTTTATGTATGACATTTCTCTCTATGAATAGATGGGCTTATTGTGCGGTTGTTTTATCTTTTATGGTTTTTGGGTTCTTAGCCTTTTTCTTAGTTTATGGTTGGATATTTGTCTTGGTTGCTACATGTTAGATATTGTATGTATGTCATCTAACTTTGTTTTGTAGCAAGAACCATTGCTCGATTCCTTGGTGTCCTCCAAACGAGGAAGAGTATACATTAAGGGGGAGCCTTAGAGATCTTTTTGCTTCGACAAAAAGCGGGAGAAATGGGATATAAACTCATGCTAAAAACTTGTTAAAATTAATCTTTAACTTAAAATGAGTTTATGTTTTGTCATCATCAAAAAGGGAGAGATTGTTGATGCAAATAATGTTCTAAAAACTTTATTTATATCTTTCGATAACTTCACGTTTTGATGATAACAAAATGTGAAAACGCTTTACGTCAAAATTAAAATAAACAAGTTTTTAGTCGAAATATCCCGTTTCTACGTAAATCACTCTAGGTATGAACAAACAAATTTACAACTTGACAAATGATCAAAGAAGTGAATTTGTGTTTCAAACTTCACATTTTTAATGTAACAAAACATTTTTTCAAAAATATATCTTACAAATTATTTTTGAATTATAAAGAAATGTTTTATTGGAAAAATAAGTTTAAAAATCATAACAGCTATTTTCCCCCCCAAAATCAGCTCCAAACTTCTCCAAATAAACTTTCACCACTAAAAACAAAAATTGGAGCGTCCTTGTCTGGCACGGTACCACTAAATTTAGTGGTACCGTGTGGTATTTAGTGGTACCGTGACCCTATAACAGGCAAATTTCCTCTGCCTATAAATACCAGTCCAATTCTCAGTTTTTGGGCATCCTTTTTCACACATAACTTTCTGAGTTTAAAACTCTTATCACATCTTCTTTCCTTTGATCATTTAGTTTAGTTTTCTTTTGTTTAAAGAGTGATCCAATCATCCAACCAAGTGATCATCTTCATTCATCTACTAGTGCAAGAGAAGAACACAAAGGCTATGTTTGGCGCGGAGCTTTTTGGAACTTTTTGGGGCGATGAGCGGTGAGCAATGAGCTTTTTGATTTTTATTGTTCGTTTGGCAAAGGAGCGGTGAGCTTTGCTATTTTTTAGGAAATCTTATTTTTCCAATGCTTCTTTAAAAAGCTGTGCGCGGTGAGCTGTGAGCTGTGGCTACTGCTCACAGCTCACTGCTACTCCTCACTGCTACTTTTACCAAACACACCCAAAGTATCAAGAAGATACAAAGTGTTGTAGTTACAGTTAGTGCACTTGTAACATATTGTTACATACTTGTTGTATCCTAGCATACACCAAGTTGATATTTCTTTTGTGTAGTTTGTGAGAGTAGATCATTGTGATCTTGTTAAGATCTTGAAGATCACTTGTAGCTTGTGTGCTTGAGTGTTGATCAAGTGGATCAAGGGTAGATCGGGTAGATCGTGTCAAGTGTGTTAATTGTGTGATTTAGTACGGATCGTGTAGATCGTGGTAGATTGTTACTAGCTAAGATTAGTACTCGAAATTTAGCTTAGTGTCGGAAATAAGGATAAGCAACGTTGTACGATTTTCTCCGCCTGAAGGGAGCTTTGTTGACATAGTGCTTAGAACTCTCGAGTTTGGTACTCGGGGAGTGGAGTAGGGCGAAGAAGAGCTTCGTGACCGAACTACTATAAATCTCGCTGTCTCGGTTTGATCTTTCCATCTCATTTCTTTATACTTATTGTTTATATTAGATAGCATATACTACAACAAAATGAAGTTAAGGCAACACCAATAAAGTGTTGTATTATGCCATTAAAATTTTGCATTACGCATAATGCGGCACTTTGCCAAGTGCTGCGTTATGTAACGTTGCCTTAGGTATATGCAACACTTATATTGGATTATGCAACATTTTTTGAAAATGTTGCCCATGTTTAACAATTGCAATACTTCAATGTGCAACACTTTTAAAATAAAGTGCAACAGTTTTTACATTCAAGTGCAACACTTATACACACATGTGCAACACTCTTAGATTCAATAACAACACTTTTCCCATTGATGTGCAACACTTCTTCATTAGGAACCACTAAGCATACAACACTTTAATGCATCAAGTGCAACACTTTCGGGTGTTTTATCATATTAGTGCAACACTTTTTCTAATGATTAGTAGCACTTTTATTTCATGCAACACCCAAATATTGAATGTTTATAACACACAAAATTTTTCAGCTAAGTCTAATATATAAATTGACATTTTCATTCCACAATAGAAATAATTAAATACAATAGAAAATATGATATTGTACTTAACCAAGTTATTCAATGTAAAATAGCTAACATACATAATCTTAGAAAGAAAACTTATCTAAAAAATTCCAGAAATCTTGACATCTCCTTTAAAGCTCTCCACGCAGAGTTTTTTTTTTTTTTTTTTTTTTTTTTTTTTTTTTTTTTTTTTTTTTGGTAAAGTACATCAAAGCAATGTAGCCTGCTATACACGAAAATGATTAAGATTAGTTTTTTTCTACATAGCTTGAAATTAAAAGGATAGCTACCATTAGTAAAATAGTTACCTTATATATTTAACTAGCTTCATAACACGCTGAATGAGCTTGCTGCACATTGTGGTGCCTTGGAAATCAAGAAACGTGCTGCCTAAAAATCTTAATTTCTCTGAATCGGTCATAACAGAGAAACCAAATGATCTGGTCCAAGTGTGTAGCACACTTGATACCGCAGGCAAAACTAGTCTTTCCACTCCTAATTCTCTAAGTGTCTGAAAAGCAATCATGGTAGCAGTAGCAACATAGTATAAAACTAGAGGTGGAAAAATAAGTGGTTCGGATGGGGTGGGTAAGTGGTAAAAATAGACCGTGACGGCCAAAAATATATAGTTGTGTCAGATGTAAAACATAATTTATTTTTTTAAATAAATGTAATTCAGTATGTTGTATGCATTAAAAAAAACAGTTTAGGCGCCTTTTGACTCGTTTGACCCATTTGTCCTGTTTCTTTCTAAATTGCTCTTTTATTTACGCATTACTAACCGGTTATAGATAAAACGTAACCAATCATTTTCCAAAGTAATGACTCGAAATTGCAACCTTTAGATAATAATAATAATAATAATAATAATAATAATAATAATAATAATAATAATAATAATAATAATGATAATAATAAATAAATAAATAAATTAAAATAAAAAAAAAACCTCATACAAAAAAATAAAAAATAAAAAAAAAAAAAAAAAAAAAAAACTCACACCGGTTATAGATAAAACGTAACCAATCGTTTTCCAAAGTAATGACTCGAAATTGCAACCTTTAGATAATAAAAATAAAAAAAAAAAGAAAAAAAAAAAAAAAAAAAAAAAAAAAAAAAACTGATACTCCCTCCCTAGTCTCACCAATCAAAATTGCTAGATTCAATTTGATAAATAGTCGTTAACTATATCAAAAACCTATAAGTGAAAACAAATAGCGGGATCTTGTGGACCAGTGTTAGTCATTCGTGCCTTAGTGTCTTTGCAGTTATAATAATAGGCCAAATCGGCAATTTGAACAATGAATCTTTCTGTAAAAGAAAATGACGCCTTTTCTATGAAAGATATACTACTTTACAATTCCTTGTTTGTGTAATTCTCGTAACATTTTGTATGTTGGGGAACCTATGTATGTATAAGAATACATATATATATAGATACATAAATAGTGGGGGAAAACGATACCTTTTCAAGTTCGTGCATAAGAATATGACACATTCCACATCTACGATACTGAAATCTTGTACCAACTATAGTGGGACTTCTGCTACTTTCTCCCCCATAAACCCTAGTAACACAGCATAGCATTTCAGATCAAACATAAATACATAAAACAAGTAATATTAAAGGAGACTAATAACTTGTAACATTATCAGTTTATCACACCTTACTACAGCCGTTGAAATTAGCTCATCACCTTTCTCCAAAAGAACTGTATAAAAACCCTTAAAATTCAAACGACGTAGCTCTGACCTACAATGAAAATTATTCCATCACCACTAGAATAATGCATACAGGTAGCAAAGTGGGCAGGGCAGATAATTTGTTGAATAAAAACTTTAACATTACAATTCTAATCTATTTAAAAAAATTATCTACGATATTTTATGAATTAGACACACTTTTGGCGACATCTACATTGTTCGCCCATTTGATCCACTTCCTTTATAGCTATCTGCTTTACCTGTTACAGATAAATATAACCCACTTCACCCATTCATAAGTAAAATAGTTTGGAATTGCCACCTTTACTAATGTGGGTAAATAAGATGTGAAACTAAATGATAAAGTAGATATTTAACAAAAAAAAAAAAACTTGTCTCACCAAAAAAAAAAAAAAAAAAAAAAAAAAAAAAACTTGTCTCACCATCTACCAGAAATGACATCTTCAACTATATCTCTTCCGGTTCGATGTTCCTTAACCGCTTCAAAGCATTCATGCATCACACTAATAGCAACATTTAATTTGCTATAGTTCTCTATCACTTCCTCCATATCTGAGTCAGCGCCACAATTAGAATATTCAAATGTTTCATTTCTTCGTAGGGTCCATGTTAGGTTATCCCTCCCAATAGGAATTGACTTCCCCAAAAGTCTGTGAAGACCTGTATATATCTACAAATCCCGCAAGTATATATCATGAGACCTCAGCATGTAATCTAGGTTAGCACAGAAGATATGTATATAAGATTGTTATACTAATTTTGAAGGTGCACAAACTTTATAAGTTCAAAACTATACAGCTGAAGGTGGTAACAACTAGAATAGTAAGAAGCAGACCCTGTGTCCAATGACAGTTAAAACATTCACCCAAACATATAGTTTAAGAGAATTGATGACTACTAAATAAATGCACTGAACACCTCTCAATGACCATAAAATAAGGGAATCTTCATGACCCAAATCACTATCTAATTCTTGACTTCTTGTGATGATGACGCGCAAGTGATTGTCTTTATAATAACAAAGCATACAACAACGGAAAATTAGCAATTTTTATACAGTTTCCATGAAACATAGGGAGTAAACATGTGTCTAACCATGGCACCTAAAAATAACCAGATTAACACTCAATAAAAAACAATAATAAAACTTTGATGCATACCTCTTTACACCTCAAACTACAGAACCAATTTTCTTCAAGATAAAAGTCCAGTTTCAAGAAATCTTCTCTTCTTTTTACGCATCCGACATGATCTACATCAAGTTTGATAACTAATTAGACGCTATAAGAAAAATTATTATACCTGGTAATAAATCAACAAATCCATATAAATAATTTCAGCCTACATACATCGCCTTTCACACTGTTCACAATTTAGGATGTTACAATCTAAATTTTGATCATAATTTTCACTGAATCTGTTTGCGTTACAAATTCCGCAACAGCATGATGCACAAAACCATTTGCCATCCGGGATCTCCTAATCAGTAAAATTGAAAGTAATCCATTAATAAAACTCATTAAAATTTAAGAAAATTATACAAAATAAAAACGGAAAAACAAGTATATTATTACCTTTAATCCTACGCCAGATGTGTGAAATGTAGATGGACATTGATCACATATCACTAATTCCCGACCATACTGACAAACAGAACATATATAATCACTGTCGTTTTCTATTTCATGTTGATTTCCCTTTGATCTTGCATTTTGATCAAGTTTAAGCTGCAATTGGCAGTCTAGTAAGGACCTACCATCCTCAAGGAAAATGTTAGCTGATGGTCGCCCACATGTGCTTCCAGCATGTTTTTGAAACTTAAAGAGGCTAAAGTTACGATTACAACAATTACATTTTATTCCGTCACGTGTTACCCGACCTTCCTTCAATGTACTTCCATCTTTCTTACAACAATATTGCACTTTTGCTCTTGGTAAAACAATATTATTATCTATCAGCCAAGATAAAACGGTTCGTGGGGTCCGGTACGTTGGTGGAAACTCCTCACAAGCCCTTTTGCTTGACGTATTTACGTGATCAGGCCTCAAAGATTCATCTTTTTTCACCACTTCCTTTTCAAATTCAAAACGCGAAAGCTCACTGATATAATAGTTGCAGGCTTCACGAAGACTATAAAACTTTTTCCTATCCGGAGAATTATACACAAGTACCTTCTCACTCGACAGATTGAGAAGGTACCATTGGGTGAAGATCAGCAAGCGGAGGCTCCCCTCTCGCCATCTCAATTGCAGTTATTGCTAAAGACCAAATATCTGCCTGTAACAAGCAAAGTTAAACAAATTGGTAACATGTTTGCGGAAAAATCAACAAAATATGACGTAAATTCATAAGGGAAACATAGCAGAGGACCTTTTCATTATATCCCTCTGTATTCTGAATTACTTCCGGTGCCATCCAAAATGGTGTGCCTACAAAGGTCTGTGACCATCATTGTATCAGTGACAGATGATTTTCCGATTATCAACCTTAAAACAGTATCTAAAAAGAGGCAAAAAAATAACACTGAAATCTCAGATCCATAACATACCTTTCTTCTAGAAATTGTTCTAGTCAGTTGTGCAGACACGCCAAAGTCTGCGACCTGTAAGAAAGTCCAAATATAAGCTTAAATGGTAGCAATCTCATATGCAATACAAGTGGCATTTGAGTAATATGACAGGATAAAACTGAGCATAAATGAAGTACCTTAACATCACCATTGGAAAGGGTACGTACCAATGAGTTTAAAAAATATTGCATAAGGGATCATGTATCCACAAACTTTACGGATTTTTTTTGCATAGATACAGTACATATCATGTCCCCATAAGTTGGATCATGGACTAGACCATTAGACCCTAGGAAAGTTGATGGTTACAAAATGCTAATCCTTGATAATAAAATGACTCTAAACGAAATGACCACTATCAAGACTCGAACCACGATAAATTCATGTCCAAGTCTCATTTTTATCTTGTTAGTTAGCTATATAAACTAAGTCTGCTTATGAACATTTTGTCAACTAATATATCGACTAATCAGATTTTGTTATCATGATACTGTAGGGAACTGAAAAATGTGAATAGTTTGTGATGAAAAAATTGTAACTTAAACGGATGAATTTCATTCAGGCATTTTATCAAACACTTTGGCTGCACATAAAAATATAACATTAAACAGTTCCTGATCACAAAGTCATAAGCTTCACATGATTAGAATCGCTTTAAAGAAACTAAAATTATATACAAATTCAAAATCAATACATATAAAAGTACCTGGTGTTTTCGGATAAGAAGGGTGCTACAGATGTGTGTGTTCTCCAGGAAGAAGACGAGATGAGATGGGGCGTGGAACTGCAGCAGATGTGGAGATGGGGTTAGGGTTCAAAGGCAGTTGGAGGGTGATGGTGTGACTGAATTAGTGAAAGGTTGGAGGGAAAAAAAAGATGGAGGGATCTAAAAAAAAAGTGATTTTGATTTTGGGGGAAATTTGGGGCGGGATATAATGAAAATCGGGGGAAGAATAAATTTGGGGAAAACTATTTAAAAAATATTACTATTAGTTTTGTGTAGAGAATATTAAGATGCAACACTTTTGATAAAAATGTTGTCTTACATCTACAAACGCAACACTTATTTTGCAAATATTGCTTAAAGTTTAATGTCCTCTAAAATGCAATAATTTTGTAAAGTGTTGCTTATAAAATGTTGCATTAGCCCCATTTTGTTGTAGTATAGCTTAGTTGATTGATTTCACAAAAGAATCGAATCAAAGTTTTTCACAAATAAAGTTTTATAACTAATTAAAAACCGGTAAAACTATTCATCCTCCCCTTCTAGTTTTCTACATAGACCTCCTACTTAGCCAAACATGTTTGTCCAAGTCCCTCCCAAGGCCCAATTGGACCAAACAAGAGGTTATCATAGGTACAATCTTGTAGAAGGGACTCCAAGGGACAAGGTATCTTGACAATGTAATTGCTTGCAAATAATAACAACAACGATCTTAGCAAAAACTGTTTGTTATTCAATTATCCAAACACCCCTATATCTGTAATTGATGCTTTTTTCCACTGATCCAAACACCCCTTTTTACTCAAATTTCCAACTACATGATCGCTATACCTTGCAGGAACCTTAATTTTTCTTTTTTGTGTTTTCTTTTTATTCGACATGGTTAAGAACTAGTAACTAATAGGCAAACATCAAAAACTGAACGATTCAAGCAAAAATAGAGAAAGTTGAAATTTGGCGCCAAAACATCAAATTTGGGGGTTTTTTGAAAATTTAACGAAAATCAGATCAAAGCTAATCATTGTGTGCGCAATGATTAGCTGAATCGAATGATGTAATCAGAATTGAAATTCGTTTAGAATTCAGGAAGAAATAGATGAAACAGTGAAGAATTTTAATGGTGAGAAAACGGTTATTTTGAGAGAAAAGAGAGGAGAGAAAACCGCTTGACCTTGTTTTGTGTATTTCGGTATAATCGGAAAATATTGACTTAACAATGTAATTATGTAACGTTCTTTATATTTTATTTCTAATTATTTATTTTCAATAAAAATGTAGTATTTTTTCACTTGTGTATAAGTATGTATATCTATATATGACATATGTATATTATAAAAATAAATAAGTAAGAAAAAAGAAAAAGAAAATTATAAAAATAAACAATGATTAACTAAAAAAAAAAAGGTACTACTAAATGTACCAAAGAATTTTTAAACATTAAAAAGTGTGCTATTTTTGTACGCGTAATTTGCAAAAGAGGATTATGTGATTAAGTAGCACTCCTAGTCTCTTAAATGTAGTAGTAGTAATAGGATTAGCTGCTTGAAACTTATCATAAAGATATTTATTTTATTTTTAATTATTATTGTATACATTAATTACATTCACTAGTAAAGAATGGTGTAACACAGATAAATACGTTTTCAAACATATTTGTTCGCATTAATTTACTTTTCTTTGTTATTTAATTTAATTGTCTTTTAAGTTAATATTAGTTTAAAATTAAAATATTCAAAACCCTTATTGATTACTTGCTTTCAATTAAACCAATAAAACACCTCATTATTTTCTTAGAGAATGATCAATCCCCTGTTGTTACCTTTTCTTCCTAAACCTAATGAACTCATCCCAGCGATCCAGTTTTTTATCAAAACAAAAAAACCCACTTTATTCATTAAAAAATAAATAAATAAATAAATAAAATCAAATATCTCACAAACCGTTATTCATCACGCAAAAAAAATCATACCATTATAACGAGAATTAAATTATCTTTCTATAGATGGGCACTTTTATATACTTTCGAGGAACTTTTTTTTTTCAACTTTTTTTTGTAAGTGTTGAAATTTACGTCTGAAAAAATCACATGTAATTAGTTATATTAAAATCACATGCGATCTCTAACATACAAATCACACATGATTCCTAACATTAAATCACATGCGAATGACGGTTACATTGTAATCAAAACTTTTAGCGAATAATATTATTTGTTCATATGTTTTTTGTGATGATAACTTTACGCATGACGAAAATTGTAAGGAATAAGTTTATCGCCCAGTAGTTTATATAAATATGGTAGAGTACCCGTGCATAACGATGAAATGACTATACAAAAAAGCTAGTTAGTAATATTACGAACTTGTGACAATTGACGTTAAAGGTACTTGCTAGTCAATAAATGTGATGTATAGATTAAATATGTTGTACATTTAGTTTTATTATTTGTATTTCTTAAATTGATGTTTTTGTGTTTGAATGATTTGTATAATATGTTTTATTATTTTTATTGCTTTAAATATTCTTAATTTGGCCATAAGATATTTTTTTATATATAAAAAAATGTCTAAAATACATATGTACTCAAAATATATTAGTTATACTTTTGGATCAAATTGTAAAATCTAATACAACTACTTTTCTCTTCCTAACTCAAAACATTTTTTCTTTCTCAGCTTTGTTTAATAAAGAGTGGTGGTAACATAAAAGATGATGAATTTATAAAACTTGACTGACGATGTGAAGTGGTATTGTTATTGCATATAATTTATTATTTATCTTTTTTAATTATTTGTAAATTATTTTTAGTGAAAAGATTAAAGTAAGTGAATATGAAAATTGGAAAGTGACATTGGTTAAAAATTTCAAAACACAAAAAGCTAGTAGCATTTTGGCCTTTGACTATACAAGGGGTCCCACCTAATTAATTACTGTTGCAAAATACGATCATAAAGAAGTAGCAGAGTTATCAAAGTTTAAATAACTTTTTGGTATATTTGGTGTAACAAGTTAATGATTGTGTAATTATTTTGGTGTATTTAGACACTCCAAAGATAAACATTTGGTGAAAAGTGGTTACAATTTTCACCTAAATTTAAATAAACTTTTGATAAATACATTAATTCTTACAAGACCCACAGTGTAAATTCCTCACGATAAAAGTTACATACCTTGAGAGCATCCAATAAATGATTTTTTTTCCAGGGATTGAACTGCTTGTCTTGATAAAACCCCATCACTATTCTCATGGGTTTCCTTAATCCGAATGTTATCATTGTTGTGTATCTTACTTCGATTTAATCGAATGAAAAAGGGGTTTGTTGAAACTGGGTTTTGATTGGAGTTGAACCCATGTTCATCTAGTTGTTAGCTAGGGGTTTGTGTGCCACTGACTTTAAGGGGGTGTACTGTTTGGATTCTGTTTTTATCAGTTACGTTTAAATATGTGTTCTTTACTTTTGACTTTTTATCGTTAACCTGAATGGCTTTGTCAGCTTTGAGTCGGTCAACAATCTCTTGTGTTTGATTTCAGAGGGTCCATTCACAAAGTATCGGGAGGTCTCGGGATGTACAACCATGAATTTTTGTGGCTTAGTGGTATTTTTGTTAAAAAAAAATTAATTTTTCTAAATGCGCCATGCCGTTGTTTTATTTAGTTTGTTTGTAAATGCATCTTATCACTTTGTGTTTTCATTTCGTCCCTAACCATCCTCATTGCGCCAGTTATACGATAGAAAAAGCTAATTTACTCTCTTTCTAACAACAATACCAACAAACTTTTAATCAATTTGCATCATGCAACAATCACCACCGCAAATAACAGGGCCATCTTCATCTTTGAAAAGACAAAAGAGACGCCAAACTCAAAAGAAGATAGATCTCTTTTGTAAGACTTGGACTCCTCGAGAAGAACTACTTGTTGAGTTTCGCCCCTGTTCGCCTTCGTGTGACTTGGTTACGGATCATGGATGAACATTTTATTGAGTATGCACATTGTTGTGTAGTGACTCATGCTTAAGAAAACAGAGGATGGAGAAGGAACAATAATATGCACACTAAACAAATAATATTCCACACACAATTATGATACAGATATAAGGTATTTATACATAGGATATTGACGGTTAACAAACTAACTTATGATAACCGACATAAACTAATCAAACTGACAACTGCTCCTAATTTTGGCGCCATTTTTCCACTGCATTTGACTTTTTGGTTTGACCATTAATTAATATTATAAGTAATAGTAATTTATTGATTATTTGATTCCAACATTCTCTCCCCTAATCAAGAAATTATGAACTATACTCTGTTTCTTGTTCATCCTCGTTTATGCAGTCCTTCTCGTCTTCTCTTGATCGATCTTGAACCATTCTTTTAATCTTCTTTACTTTGATGTAAAAACTTAGTCTTCACGACTATCCCCTAGATCCTCTGATCTTCTAATGCTTTCTTCTGACCCGTCTGGTCCTAAAGCGATGAGGGAAAGATGGAGAGCAACATGTTCATCTTCTACTTTCTAAAACTTGCATCCTTTAATTCGATTTCTCTGCGTGAATCGAATTTTCTTGGGTTTAATCTTCTATGCGCCTTTTAAACCCTTCACTAAACACTTCTCTCGTGTTCTAAATGGTTCCTGATGAATTTCTGGTTTCTCTCTTCTTTACCGAAATTTCGGCCGAAAACGGGTTTCTCCGTTTGATATCTGTCCTAGCCTTTTGACTGCGTTTTTCTGATCAAATGATGATAATCTTCAATTCTGAATCAAACAAAAACTCACTAATATTCGATTCCTCTTCTGATTGAAGTACCGATTGATTTTGAAAAACAGGGGACGGTAATCAGATTTTCTCACAGGTCTTGTTCTTCGTCTTCTTCTTCCCAGGAGCGTCTCGCTCTGATACCATGTTTTGTTTTGCCCCTGTTCGCCTTCGTGTTACTTGGTTACGGATCATGGATGAACATTTGATTGAGTATGCACATTGTTGTGCAGTGACTCACGGTTAAGAAAACAGAGGGTTGAGAAGGAACAATAATATGCACACTAAACAAATAATATTCCACACACAATTATGATACAGATATAAGGTATTTATACATAGGATATTGACGGTTAACGAACTAACTTATGATAACCGACATAAACTAATCAAACCGACAACTGCTCCTGATTTTGGTGCCATTTTTCCACTGCAGTTGACTTTTTGGTTTGACCATTGATTAATATTATAAGTAATAGTAATTTCTTGATTATTTAATATCTGTTACATGACCATTCCTATTTATAAATACATAAAGTAACCATCGTGACTGTTCACGAATAGTCACAACTATTCCTTCCAGTAAATACCTGTAACCGCTATTCGGTTATTAAATTTATATCTAACATATTCGGCCCTTAGGCTTTAAGCTTATTTCATAACATACTAAATACATATTATAAACCGAGCAATGAATCGGGATTAGGTCCACATTCTCCCCCTTAATCTCGATCGTTGTTTCGTCCTAGATCTTGAACCCCGAGCATCTGCCGCATAATGACAAACTTCAGCCTTGGTAATGCTTTAGTTAATATATATGCCCTTTGTAGTTCGCCACTGGTGTGTTCCACATTGATGTGTCCATTCTCTACACATTCACGAATGAAATGGTAGCGAATGTCGATATGCTTACTTCTTCCATGAAATAATGGGTTCTTGACGAGTGCTATCGCTGAAACGTTATCAACCTTCAGTGTTATTCTTTCCTCCTTCCAACCCGTTATTTCACCAAGTAGCCGCTTTGACCATAAAGCCTGACATGCTGCTCTAGTAGCTGCCATGAATTCTGATTCACGTGATGAGAGTGCTACTGTTGGTTGTTTATGAGTGCACCAAGTAATAGGTGATTCTCCAAAGTAGAATACTATTCTAGTTGTTCCTTTTCCTTGTTCAGTGTTGATTCCATAACTATTGTCGCTATAACCTGTAATTTTGCAGCCGCCATCTTTTCTGTATATAATACCATGCTCCTTGGTTCCTTTGATATACCGGATTACTTGCTTTATCGCCTTCAAATGGTGATCCTTTGGTTCTTGCATAAATCTACTGAGTAATCCGACTGAGTAACTTATATCTGGTCTAGTGTGTAGTAGATACCTGAGACATCCAATTAAACTTCTGTAATAAGTTGCGTCAACTGGGTTTCCATCTTCCGCCTTGACCAACTTAGTTCCCGGGTCCATAGGTATCTTTGTGTCATTACTTTCCATCATACTAGCATCCTGTAAGATCTTGTTGATGTAACATGTTTGCTTGATTGCAATCTCTCCTCCTGTCTGAGTAACTTCTATCTCGAGGTAATAAGCCAACAATCCTAGATCACTCATTTCAAATTTGTCTTCCATCTGAGATTTGAACAAGTCTATTTCCTTTTTTGGAGTGCCCGTGATTATCAGATCATCAACATAAACTCCAACTATTAGTGTGGACGTCTTACTTCTCTTTGTATAAACTGCTTGTTCGAGATTACATTTCTTAAAGTCCAATGACCTTAAGGTTTGATCAAGCTTCATATTCCAAGCTCATGGTGCTTGCCTTAAACCATATAGTGCCTTTGAGAGCTTGTAAACTTTCCTTGAACTTCCTGGTTTTATGAAACCTTCAGGTTGTGTAACATAGACTTCTTCCTTCAATTCTCCATGTAAAAATGCTGATTTGACATTCAGGTGATGTACTTGCCATCCATGGTATGCAACCAGTGCTAAGATTAAACGAACTGTCTCAATGCGTGCAACTGGTGCAAATACTTCGTCGAAGTCTATTCCTTGTTCCTGCACATATCCTTTTGCTACTAGCCTTGCTTTGTATTTGATGATTTCTCCTTTCGCATCCCTCTTGGTCTTAAAAACCCATTTGAGTCCTATTGCCTTATGATCTGTAGGCAAAGTAGTAAGAGTCCATGTGTTGTTCCTATTAATTGAATCCAGTTCTGTTTCCATGGCCTCAACCCATTTCTTATCTGTCGATGCTTCCCTGTAGTTACGTGGTTCCTCTTCCGTAAGTAGCAGACTTTCAGTTTCAACTACCGGTGCATATGAATATACTTCATTCAAATCTTTGAAACCTCGTACTGGTGTATCATCAAATCTTTCTTCTGAGTTCCTTAATGAACTAATAGTAGCATGTTCCTCCTCTGAGTGTGGGTTGTAAGTATATGTAGGTGGGGTGACTAGAGAGTTTGGAGCAGTAGTTGGTTCCTGATCCTGATAAGCATTTCCTTCCGAGTTGACTGATGTAGAATTCCCATCGTCGATTCCTCCTACCACAAAGCTTGTCCTATCGGAGTCTTGTGTACTTGTTTCCTCTTTGCTGTTATTCCATTTACATGGTTTTGTTTCCATAAAATTCACATCCCTGCTCACATGTTTCTTCTTCTTTCCTGGATTATATAACCTATATGCTTTTGATCCTTCCTCTACACCTAAGTGAATCATGGGTATACTTCTATCATCCAGCTTCTGTAAATGAGGTATTTGTTGGGAATAAAATGTTCAAGTCAAAGAGCCTGCCAAAGATGTTAAAGAGCCTGCTAGTTGATTTTTGAAGTGTACGAAGATGTTCTACCAGTACCTTCTGGGTAGAAGGTACTGCTAGCTGATGAAGAGCCTGCCAAGCTTATGTTCCATTACTTAAGCAAAATGAGTTTGAAATGTGGAGACTAAGGGTTGAACAATACTTTCAAGTGCAGGACTATGCACTTTGGGAGATCATTGAACAAGGCAATTCATTTAAACCCCAAATCACCACTACAACAGTAAATGATGCTCTTGTAACAAGAATACAAGACCAACCATCAAATGCAGATGAAAAGGTTCAGAAGAGAAATGATCTAAAAGCAAGGAGTATGTTATTGATGACTATTCCAAATGATCAACTTCTGATCTTTAACAAATACAAAGATGCCAAAACCCTTTTTGAAGCTATTGTGGCTAGGTTTGGTGGTAATGATGCTACCAAGAAAACACAGAAAACACTTCTCAAACAACAATTTGAGAACTTTACAGCCACAACCAATGAGTCTTTGGACAGTATGTTCAATAGACTTCAGAAGCTTGCAAGTCAGTTAGCCATCCATGAAGTGATGATAACTCAAGAAGACCTAAACTCTAAATTTCTTAGGAGTTTACCTTTAGAATGGTCTATGCATGTCATTGTCTGGAAGAACAAGCCAGATATTGACCAGATGAGTCTCAATGATCTCTACAACAATTTCAAAATTGTAGAACATGAAGTAAAGAAGACTACTGGGTCAAGTTCAGGAAATATGGCTTTTGTTTCATCCCCAATCATCTCAAAGGTTGATAATGAAGAAAAAGGTGGCAGAGAAGAAGGTACTGCCAGTACAACCTTTGGTACTGCTAGTACTTCTAGTAGTACCAAATCCATTTTAGATGAAACAATTGGGTGTGCTTTTCTTACATCTCAACACAATGGGTCCGTATTAACTTTTGAAGACCTTCAAGAGATTCATCCTGATGATCTTGAAGTGATGGACATAAAGTGGCAACTTTCACTTTTAAGCATTAGAGCTAAGAAGTTGTTGATGAGGACTGGTAAGAAGATAATGATAAATGGAAATGAGCCTGCTGGCTATGATAAGTCAAAAGTGGAGTGTTACAACTGCCACATGATGGGTCACTACTCTAGAGAGTGTAGAAGACCTAAGAAGCAGGATGACAAGGGTAGAGGGTTTGACAACAGGAATAAAGGAAGCTTTGAGAAGAAAGGAAGCTTTGAAAGCAAGAGTAAGGTTGTTGAAGTTGCTGAGCCAAAAGCAATGGTTGCTATTGATGGCATGGGTTTTGATTGGAGTTTCATGGGTGAAGATGAGTCAACTTCTGATGAATTGGCTTTGATGGCATTCTCCACTCCTGAGGTACAAACTATCAAATGTTCTAGCAATTGTGAATTTCTTAAAGAATTAGAAGTTATAAGAAAATCTTATGATGAGCTAAAAATAGAAGAAAGAAAAACCAATCAAACCTTATTTAACCATCAGTGTGGTATGGCCAAACTAGAAAAACAAATCATTCACTATAGAGAAAATGAACTCACATTTTCTGATGCTAAAGCTGCTCTTAATAGACAAATATTTTTGAAAGATTCAGAAATAGAAATGGTAAGGAATGAGTGTACTAAAGTTACATTGGCTAGAGATAATATTCAACTGACTGTTACTAAATTGGAAAATGCTTCTGAGTGTACTAGGAGCATAGTAGAGAATCAGATGAATAAGAGAATAAAATCAGGGATAGGATACAATGAATGTCCACCTCCTTATAGAGGAATTCCTTGTCCTCCAGGATCAGATCTTGCTGAATCAGGTGTGCATGAAGTCATTAAACCATTGGCTAAACCTGTAGTGATAAGTGAACCTTCTGAGAGTGCTAAGAATGCCAGATGTCCTAATTATTGAAGATTGGGTATCTGATGATGATGAAGATGAGACTATTCCTATCAAAGGAATCAAAGTAGGACCAATCAGTCCTAAGAAAGTAGAAGTTAAAGCTAAGGCTAAAGCTGTTTTGAAAACAGTTGAAAGTTGTAAAAATTGTAATAACAAACCTAGGGGAAGCCAAAGAAATTGGAACAACCTTAAGTCACAACAACTAGGTGATGACTTTGTTATGTTCAATAAGGCTTGTTATTATTGTGGTAGCTTTAATCATCTTCATGCTTATTGTAATAAATGGGTTTCTGGGAGTAAATCAAAGTCTAAAACAAATGTTACTCACCCCAGAAAAAGTTTTGTTAAGTCTAACACCACAAATGTTAAACATACTGTTAGACAAAATAAGCCTGTTATTGCAAAACCAACTGATAAGGGTACAAGAAACACTTTCAAATGTGTACCAAAAGTTGTGAATAGTCCTATTCAAAAGAAATCTGTGGTCAAAACACAAATTTGAAAACCAAAAACCAAAGGTCCTGCTAGACCAAATGGTACTGCCAAGATTGGTATTACCAAAATTGGTACTGATAGACCAAAGACCACACAATGGATTAAAAGGGAAAGTGCTGTTAAGTCCTCAGCATGTTGGATTTGGAAACCAATCCAATCAAAAGGTGCATCAATAATCCTGAAAAGGTTTGATTTCATTGATGCAAGAGGCAAACCCAAGTCTGTCATGGCTTGGGTACCCCAAGGAAACTAATATGTTTATTCATGTGCAGGAACATTCAACTGATATTGAAGATCAAGGATATGTTGATAGTGGATGTTCAAGGCACATGACAGGCAACATGTCATTCCTCTCAGACTTCAAAACTTTTGATGGAGGATATGTTACCTTTGGGGGAGGAATAAAAGGAAAGATCACTGGTAAAGGTACTATCAAAACCAGTAAACTAGATTTTGAAAATGTGTATTTTGTGAAAGAACTTCAGTTTAATCTTCTTAGTGTCTCACAAATGTGTGACAAAAAGAACAATGTTCTCTTTACTGACAATGAATGTATGGTTCTTTCTTCTGATTTTAAGATGCCTGATGAGAGTCAGATCCTTCTTAAAATTCCAAAAAAGAACAATATGTACAGTGTCAATTTAAAGAACATTGATCCTAAGGAGAGTCTAACTTGTTTGGTAGCAAAGGCCTCATTGGATGAATCTATGCTTTGGCATAGAAGGCTTGGTCATGTAAACTTTAAAACAATCAACACTATTGCAAAATATAATTTGGTAAGAGGTTTACCCAAAAAGATTTTCCAAAACGACCAAACCTGTGTTGATTGTCTAAAAGGCAAACAACATAGAGCTTCTTGTAAGCCCAAGACCCAAAACTCTATTTCTCAGGCTTTACATATGCTTCATATGGATCTCTTTGGTCCTACTAATGTGTGCAGCTTGAATGGAAAAAGATATTGTCTGGTTGTTACTGATGATTATAGCAGATTTTCATGGGTTTTCTTTTTAAGATCTAAACATGAAACTAGTGAGATACTTAAAACATATATCACTGAGGTAGAAAACCAATCTGATAAGAAGGTCAAAGTCATCAGATGTGACAATGGGACAGAGTTCAAGAATAGAGTTATGGATGACTTTTGCAAGGAAAAAGGCATAAAAAGGGAATTTAGTGTAGCTAGAACCCCACAACAAAATGGAGTAGCAGAAAGAAAGAATAGAACACTTATAGATGCTGCTAGAACTATGTTAGTAGACTCTAAGTTGCCTATTTCATTTTGGGCTGAAGCAGTTGGTACTGCTTGTTATGTACAAAACAGGGTTCTTGTGACAAAACCACATAGAAAAACACCTTATGAACTTTTCTTTGGTAGAACACCATCTTTAAGTTTTATGAGACCTTTTGGTTGTCATGTCACTATTCTAAATACAAAAGATCATTTAGGCAAGTTTGATGGAAAAGCAGATGTTGGCTATTTGATAGGGTATTCCTTGCAGAGTAAGGCCTATAGAGTGTTTAACACTTGCACTAGGCTAGTAGAAGAAAATCTTCACATAGAGTTTCAAGAGAAACTAACAAATGTGAAAGGAATTGGACCAGATTGGATGTTTGATGTTGATAGGCTTTCAGAATCTATGAATTATGTGCCTGTTACAGGTACAAATACTAATGTTGATGCAGGTTTTGAAGACAATGTTGAAACTCCTAAAGATCAAGATTACATCTGGATGCCAATTTGGAAAAGTATGGATCTATCTTCAAGTCAAGAAGGACCTTCAAATACAAGAAATGAAGGCAATGAAGAAGATCATGGAACTCAGAATCAAGAGAATCAAGAAAGTGGTGCTAATGACAATGGTACTGCTAGTTCACCAGATGGTCCTGCTAGTTCATGTAATGATACTGCTGAGCCATTGAATGTTCAAATAAATGATTCTTTACCAGAAGAAAGGGGGATTAGCAATCTTCCATCTACATATGAAGTTCCTAAAACACCCAACACTAGAATTCTCAAAGATCACTCAACTGATGATGTGATTGGAAGCATAAATTCTGGTGTTAGAACAAGATCTCAAGTTGGTTTATCTCAAGTCTTATCTTCAGATGAAGAAGGGTTTATCTCCTCTATTTATGAAGAAAAGAATAATGATACTTCCAATATATGCCTGTTTTCATGTTTTCTATCTCAGGCTGAACCCAAAAACATAAACAAAGCTTTAGATGATGCAAGTTGGGTGGAAGTTATGCAAGAAGAGCTTCTCCAATTCAAGATTCAGAAGGTTTGGATATTGGTTGATTTGCCCAGAGGTCATAGGGCAATTGGAACCAAATGGGTATTCAGAAACAAGAAAGATGAAAGGGGTATAGTGATCAGAAACAAGGCTAGATTGGTAGCACAAGGATATACTCAAGAAGAAGGGGTAGATTATGAAGAAGTGTTTGCTCCAGTTGCAAGACTTGAAGCAATTAGGCTTTTCTTGGCCTATGCTTCATTCATAGGCTTCACTGTCTATCAAATGGATGTTAAGAGTGCATTTTTATATGGTGAAATTGAAGAACCAGTATATGTATCTCAACCTCCAGGCTTCATAGATGCAGAGTATCCAGACAAAGTTTACAAGGTTACCAAGGCTTTGTATGGCCTACACCAAGCTCCTAGGGCATGGTATGAAACATTGGCTTGTTTTCTACTAGAAAGTGGATTCCAAAGAGGCAGGATTGATCCAACTTTGTTCATCAAAAGAACAAAGAAAGACATCTTGCTAGTGCAGATTTATGTTGATGACATTATCTTTGGATCAACAAACCAAGACTTGTGTGTACAATTTGAAAAACTTATGCATAGTAAGTTTGAAATGAGTTCCATGGGGGAACTTACTTTCTTTTTGGGTCTCCAAGTGAAACAATCCAAAGAAGGCATATTTATCAGCCAAGATAAGTATGTAGCAGAGATCCTAAGGAAATTTAATTTTGCTGATTCTAAAGTTGCAAGTACACCAATGGATCCAGACAAAGGGCTACTCAAGGATGCTGAAGGAGAAGATATGGATTTGCACAATTATAGATCAATGATTGGGTCTTTGATGTATCTTACATCATCAAGACCAGATATCATGTTCTCAGTTTGTGTATGTGCAAGGTTTCAAATACATCCCAAGATCTCTCACCTCATAGCAGTCAAAAGAATCTTTAGATATCTTAAGGGTCAACCTAGGTTGGGTCTTTGGTATCCAAGGGAATCATCTTTTGAATTGGTGGCTTATTCGGATAGTGACTATGCTGGTGCAACTCTAGACAGAAAATCCACAATTGGTGGATGTCAATTTCTTGGTTGCAGACTAATCTCTTGGCAATGCAAGAAACAAACAATGGTGGCAAATTCTACAACTGAAGCAGAATATGTTGCTGGTGCAAGTTGTTGTGGGCAAGTTCTTTGGATCCAAAATCAGATGCTTGACTATGGGTACAATTTTCTTAACACCATTATTTATATTGACAATAGCAGTACTATTTGTATCATTAAAAACCCAGTTCAACACTCAAAAACAAAACATATTGAAATCAGACACCATTTCATAAGGGATTGCAATGAGAAAAGGTTAATTCAAGTAATTAAAATTGATTCTGAAAAGAATTATGCAGACCTTCTCACCAAAGCTTTTGATTTAGGTAGATTCAAATATCTTGTAGGAGGTATTGGAATGATAAATCTTTGAATAACATGTGTTTTTGTTCATAAAATTAACTGGTATTAGCTTTTAAACATGGTACTGCTAGTTAGTCAAAGGTACTGTCTATTCATAATTGGTCCTGCTGATATAAAATTCCTATGTTTTGTTTCACATTAAGGCTTGAATGTTTAAAATGCTATAGATCAAGTGCTTTGCACTTTGTTCTTTTGGTTTGCAACTAACACATTTCAGGTTGATAACAAAACAAGAGTTCTTCCAAACAAAAAGGAGCAACAAAAGTTATATTCATTTCAGGAGAGATAACAATCTCAGGGGAGGAATTAATAGCCCATAATGGAAGAAAAACCAATTTATGAAAGGAAAGACAAGAGCATACAAGATGATGCAAAGTTGAAAAAGAGAAAGTTAGATCACATATCTAGAAGGGATGAAGCATTTCTCAAGGAGAAAGTTCTATCTAGATCAAACTAAGGAAAGTTTCAACTCAAAGGCATAACATTAGATGATTTCACTTGTTGAACAAATCATCCAAGATACACAGCATCATTGCCTTTTTAAATTTCCTCCATCCAAGGAAATTGCACCATCTTTGGGCCATCATGGCTTTTGGTATTCCACTCACCAAGTTTTTACAAACTCAAGAGTTGGCTAGTCCTTAAGCAAACGGCTTTTGGTAAAGACAAATCAAATCCGTTGATGGTTGATAGTTTACCAAAAACTATATGGTTGTTAACTAACCATACTTCATTGTAAATAGTTAGCTAGTCCTTAAGCAAACGGCTTTTGGTAAAGACAACTCAAATCCGTTGATAGCTGGTAGTTTGCTAAAAACTATAAGGGATTTTTATAAAACTTTCAAAGGTACTGGTAGTTCAAAATTGGTACTGCTAGTATAAAAAGGTACTGCTATATAGCCGTTGAGCCTGTCAGAAAAAGTTTTAGCCATTAGGCCTGGTAGTTAAAATTAGCCGTTGGGGTAGTTATGTAAATTACTGATGATTATATTATATTATATTTCACATATAAAAGATCTTTTTAACCGCCTATACATTTACTTATTATAATCTTTCTTATTGTCGGTTAAAAGTAATTCTCTGATATCTTCTTTCATCTGTCATTATCATAATTCACATACACCTTTCATCTTCTACCAGTACTACCAACAAATCCCACCATCATTTTCAAAATTTTCATTATGGCTTCCACAGTTGTTCTAGATTTTGTCCAACGTCACAATCAGTTAGCATTTTTGGAGAAGTCAGAGGATAATGCCTCATTTCATCAAGTAGTGGGCTTTTTAAACAAATCCTACATCAGGTTTGCTTTGCTAGTCAATCCCACTATTTATGAAACACAAATTAAACAATTTTGGAAAACTGCTAAAATTGCAACTTCTGAAAATGGGGAACAAAGAATTAAGGCCAAAGTGGATGGTAAACACTTGACTATTACTGAGTCATCCATAAGAAGACATCTTCATTTGGATGATTCTGATGGTATTAGTCAGTTACCAGATACTGAAATTTTTGAAAATTTACAAAGAATGGGGTATCATGCTGAGTCTAACAAACTCACTTTTCTGAAAAAGCATCTTACTCCACAATGGAGATTTTTGATTCACACAATCCTTCACTGTTTGAGCCAGAAGAAAACCTCTTGGGAGCAATTTAGTGGAAACATGGCTTCTGCTCTCATTTGCTTAGCCACAAACAGAAAATACAATTTTTCAAAACATATTTTTGAGGGATTGATTAAAAATGTGAAAAGTGAAACAAAGTTTTTGATGTATCCAAGATTTATTGGGTGCATCATTGCAAAATTAAAACATTTGTTACTTCCCACAGACTCAATTTATGACACACCAAAACTTTCTCACAAAGTATTTTCAAATATGAGAATTGGTTTTAGAGGGGAAGAAATACCACTTTTTGATGAAATGTTACCACAACATCCAGAAGAACCAACACCATCAGCTGATACACCATCATCTAGTTCTTCACATGGTTACATTTCACCAACACATCAAACATCACCAATACCATCTCCAGTACCATCAGCAACACCACCAACATCATCACATCATGTATCACAAACCCAATCACCTCAGACAATGCAAGAACTGAAAGACAAGGTGAAGTTCTTAGAAGATGCTCTTAAAAGTCAAAGCAAGAAGTTTTCTGAGATCAACATCAAATTAGTAAAGAGGGTAAAGAAATTGGAGGGTGAAGTGAAGAAGCTAAAGGGTAAAAAGTCTGCAAAGGTTGTTTTATCTAGTTCTTCACAGTCAGATGCTGATAGGATAGGTCACTCTTCCAAAAAGGGGAGGAAGGATAGTTCTGAAGATGAGGAAGAGGCTCAATTTGAATTCCATGATGGAACTCAAGTTTATGATGAAGAGCCTGTTGGAGCAGGGCAAGAGCCTGCTAGGCCAGAAGAAGAGCCTGCTAGAATAGAAAGGCTATTGGCTATGGGGTACAAAGGGTCTGCTGAGAAAGTGTACAAGAGAAAGAGGGATTTAGAGCCTCAAGGGAATTTGTTTGTTCAGGGGAGGATTTTTGCTGCTGATGAGCAATCTTCTGCTCCATCACAAGTACCAACTCCAAAGGATAAGGGCAAAAGCATTATGATTGAAGATGAGCCTAAATCCAAGAAGTTGAAAAGAACTCAGAAAATTCAGATGGCTTTAGGAGAAGAAGAAGCCAAAAGGGTTCATGAAGAAGAGCTAAAAGCACTTGAAGCCTCAAGAATGCTTGCAGTAATGAAAGAGCAGAAAGATGCTGAAGATGCTGCTCAGACTCTTCTTGATACTCAAATTGCTCAAGAAACCTTTGATGCACAGATGCTATGGATTATCAATAATGATCCAATTGTGAAAGGTCAAGCAGCAATTATAGTAAATGACAAGAATCTCAATTCTGATGAGAAAACAGAAGCACTTGAATCATTCATCAACAAGAAGTATAAAGAAGCAGCTTTGGCTGACATTTTTGAGAAGATGAAGGAAAGTCAGAAGAGAGGTTTTAAGGTAGGACAAGCTCAGAAAGATCAGGTGATTTTTATGAAAAGGTTTTTGAAAGGTCAGGCAAATTGGACTGACTATCAACTAAAGAAGAAATCTGCTGATGAAATCTTCTTCCTGTATCTACAAGCCTACAAGAGTCTTTACTATAAAGTTCCATCTGATGTACACCCCTCAATGAAGAAGAAGGATGCTCAGAAGAAAGAAGTAGCAAAATTTGACTCAGAGCAAGTAAGTAAAATATTGATTACTTTGCCTACTATCATACATGCTGATCCAATTAGCTGTAGAAGACCTATTATTGATTGGGAGATCAACCATGATAGATTAGGAAAATCATGGAAAATAACAAGGGTTGGGGGTCAGTTTGCTATCTTCAAGAATTTTGAAAATTTAGTTAGAGCATGTGACAGAGCAGACTTGGAAGAATTGTGGAATCTAGTGTAGATTAGACTAGACACAACTTCTAGTACAGATGCTAAGGAACAAGAACTTTGGGTAGAATTCAATAGGATGTTTGATCCTGATCCCAAAGATGTTCATTGGAAATTTCCCTATTATGATCCTTCAACAACTTGGGAATTTCTAAGCCATAGCAATATTCATCACCTTTTCACACAGAGTGGGATAGAACTCTTTATGTTGGCTGAGAAAGAGTATCCACTTATTTATGAAGTGCTTAAAACCATGATCTCCAAGAGATTAAGGTGTGACAAAGATGATGAGAACTCAGAAATTGTTCAGAGTTTGCTGAGGAGCATATCTGAGCAATATGAAAGAAAAAGGAAGAACAGAGAGTGAAGGTTTTTTGGAAGAGTTCTCTCAAATCCTCAAGGTATGTATTTTATTCATCAGAAACTTGTGTATTTTAATGGAAATAACAAGTTTAGGGGAGGATTGTTGGGAATAAAATGTTCAAGTCAAAGAGCCTGCCAAAGATGTTAAAGAGCCTGCTAGTTGATTTTTGAAGAGTACGAAGATGTTCTACCAGTACCTTCTGGGTAGAAGGTACTGCTAGCTGATGAAGAGCCTGCCAAGCTTATGTCAAGTCGATTAGATATTTTGTAATAGATATTTAGTTGAATTATTAGTCTTTGTACATTGTTATACGTTATGTAGAAGTGATTTAGTCCTCTGTGGTTCACAGAAGAATATGGCAGAGTTGTACATTGGTAGTTGTATTTAATTGTAGGCGCCAATATAGTCAAAGTATAGTTTTATATTCAACCACTTGACAATCTTGTAATAAGATATCCTTATCTTATAAAAGGATATCTTAGTCACCACTTCATGCATGCATCTTTACCAACTCATAACCAAAAATAAATTATCTCTCAAGTAACTTAGTTACTTCAATTCACAAATCCTTTTTACAATCTTAGATTCAAGATTACTTTGTAATCCCGGTGATACTTAGATCATCCATATTATTTCATCAATAATATTGAATCGTTTTGTGTTAACCAAAGTTGTGTTCTTTGTTCATTGCATTCTCACGTTTACTTAAACTCACCACCTTGTGTTCTTTTAAGTGTGTTGTAGTAGATTCCGCATGCTAAACACATTCAATACATAAATATCTCAAACAAACAGAACAAACGTTCCACAGTATTGTTACCTTGGCATAAGCTGTACACCCAAATATCCTTAGTTTTTTTCAGATTAGGTTTTCTGTTGTAGAATGCCTCATATGGAGTCTTATCCACCAGGGCTCTTGTAGGAACCCTGTTTCGTATGTAGACGGCGTGTCTGACTGCTTCCGCCCAAAAGTTTAGTGGCAACTTCATTGCCTTCATCACACTTCTAGTTGTAGATAACACTGTTCTACTTCTTCTTTCAACAACTCCGTTTTGTTGTGGTGAGTAAGGTGCTGTTAACTGTCGTGCTATTCCATTTTCCTTGCAGTACTTGGTGAATTCATTAGATGTGAACTCACCTCCTCTGTCTGTTCTCAGCATCCTTAATTTTGTCCTCATTTCCATTTCAACCTGTTGTTTGAATTCCTTAAAAGTGTTAAATGCCTGATCTTTCGATGTCAGAAAGTAGGCCCACATAAAGCGTGTACAGTCGTCCACTAACAAGAAAATGTATTGCTTTCCGGAGTGTGTGGCTGGGGTTATAGGGCCACAAAGGTCTCCATATACTAAATCCAAAGGTTTCTTCGATCTGAACTTGGCTTGACTTGGGAATGGAGTCCTACTGTGTTTTCCTAATAAGCATGCATCACAAATCTGTCATGCGTGATTTATCCTTGGTATTCCTTCCACTAGATTCTTTCTTGTCATTTTGTTGATGTCTTCAAAGTTTAGATGACCTAATCTAGCGTGCCACAACCATGGTTGGCTATCTACATTTGTTAGGAGACATATGGGTGTTCCTATCTTCAGTTTGATGCTATAAAGTCTGTTCTTTGATCTTTCAATCTTTATCAGCAGCTTCTTGTAATTGTCATGGAAAGTTAGTTGTTTTCCTTCCATGACTACTTTACACCCGATCTCCGTGAGTTGTCCTAGACTCAGTATGTTGCTCTTACGGTTTGGAATGTAGAATACTTCTGATATAATCTTCTGTTCGTGATTCCTATATTCTAATAAAACAGAACCTTTTCTTTTTATTTCTACATACGATCCATCTCCAAAACGAACACATCCTGTTATGTTTTCATCAATATCCCTGAAGTGACTTTTTGTCCCCGTCATGTGGTTGCTTGCACCATTATCTAAATACCAGATGCTTTCATCTGTTGTAGCATACTTTTCGGGTTGAAATTGTCCTTCATTTAACAGTACTTCTTCGCGTTCAGTTTTGTGTGCCATTAATAATGATGGCTCTTCGTCTTCTTGGATAAGGTTTGATTGTTCCTGCATTGTCGACAGTTGATTGCAGTCTTTTCTGAAATGTCCAAATTTTCTACATCTGTGACATTGTACTTTGCTCATGTCCCTCACTTGCTTATTCCATCTTGTGTTTGTTCTTGCCTTGTGAGTTGAGCCTTCCTCTTTCGAGTCGTGTTTATTTCTGTTGTTTTGCCAGTTTCCTCGTGAAAAGTTTGATCTACCGCGTCCGTGATTGCCAAAACGCCTTCCTCTTCCTGAGTGTTCGCCTTGTGCAAATAGTAAATTTTCCTGGCTTTCTTCTGACACAATTTGGATGAACCGATCCGGCATGGAATCCAAAAGTTTTCGTACCAGTAGCGGTTGATCCAAAGTTTTTCCTAATTCTTCTGCCTTGGTGGCATAGCCGTTTAGTTTAGCGGTAAAAGCATCCAACGTATCGTCCTCCCTCATTTGGAGTGCTTGAAATCCAATCATCAAAGATTGTAAGCGTGCTTTCTGTACTTTATCTGCACCGACATGTCTCTTTTTTAACGCCTCCCAGAGTTCCTTCGCAGTCTTACATCCCGCAACTTGCAGTATTACATCTTCGGTCAATGCTTGGTATAAGAAGGCAATCGTTGCCTTATCCTTTTTCTCATCCGGTTGTGCATCGGCCTTTGGTTCTATCATCTCCCATAATCCATTTGCCTCAAGTATAACTTTGATTTGAATGGCCCAAACGGTGTAATTTGTCGGTTTCAAAACGGGGCATTGATAGTGAGAGATTGGTGCAACGGGTTTTTGTGTTACTAAGGCGTCATCACCAGACATGGTTTCTATTTGTATGATCTTGACTTTCTAAAAATTTGGGGTTTTCCTGAGTGTTGTGGATATCCGAAAGTAATTCCCTTTAAAGAATTGCTGTCCGAGAGAAGCGTCCTTCCTTTGTCGATCCGATAAAAGTGTTGTAACACCCAAATGGTAGATTGTGTATTTCTTTCAAGAAATATAATTCCAAATAGAAGCCCAAAAATCATAATTCCTTGTCGGCCCAAAGATAAATAGTCCGGTTAGTTTTGATGAAGCCCAAAGCGTGTGCTCCTCTTCCTTTTGTGTCGTTCCATAGAACCGTTCCCACAAAAGTAAAATAAAACCCAGATATGTTTTTTTTTTTTCTTTTTTTCTTTTCCTCCTGTGTCATTCGTGAACTGCTCCCACAAGAAGTTTTCTTGATTAAATCCTAAAATTGATGGGTTTTTCCTTTTGTGTCGTCTTCAACAGCCGTTCCCAACAAAAGTGTTCTTCCCCAAATCAATTAAAACGAAGCCCTAATATTCACAGGTGTTGATTTGGTTTCAATGGATTCCTTTAATCGGTTTATTCCTCTTTCATGAGTGGAATTGAAGTGGTTTCTTTCGGATTGTAATTCAAGTAAGTTTTCTTCTTCCTGTTACCGTAATTCCACCCTCGTAGATTTTCAGGTTGGCGTAATGATTCTTCTGGTCACAGTGTTTGGATTCAAAGAGCCCGATTGCTCTGGTACCAATTGATTCCAACATGGCATCAGATCGTTAAGATCCTGAAGAGACCTGTGAAGAAGAAGAACGTACGAGTCGTTCAAAACGAAGAAGAAGATCGAGTGATTCGGTCATAAGAAATAAAGATACGTCATTCCCTGTTTCATTATAGAAAACAAAGACGATCCGAATCCGTTTAACACCGGATCATTGGACGTTTATGGGCCAACCAAAACAGGAGAAGATCCTTACTCAAAGTATTATAACCGTTAATTAATAACAGAACCGGAAAAGGAAGGTTTCCGGCGAAAACGAAGAAATTCCGGCGAGATACCGGAAAGAACGAAACAGAGATTAAAACACGAATGAACGTTTCATACGGATCAGTGTAATAAAAAGGGAATATACTGATAAAGAATTATTTGTTGGAGGATTTTTTATAAAAGTCAGATTGACTTTAAAGTTTAAAAAAAAAGGAACAATTTGATATTCAAGGTTTTATAAAGCATATATCAATTAGCGAAGTCTTGGTAATTTGTTTTAAGCGCTTACAAATTACTAGGAACCGTTAATTATTTTAAGGAATATCAACAAAAGTTTGAAAAGGAGAAAAGTCAAACAAGTTCCATAGAATAAGTCGGGTAGTCCATATTAAGTTTGTACAATAGGGAAAAAGAACAAAAACAAGACTTCACTAAAGTCGCCCTCAAAACCCAAAATGACGAAGGAAGAGATTGTCACGAAGGACACGCTCACATTAAGCCTCCAAACACCGATGTTAACATCTACGAATTACACAATTTGGGCTGTTGGTGTAAAGGCAATATTGAATGCCAATAACCTCTGGGAAGTAGTGGAACCCCAAGAAGGAGCGTCAAGGGTAGATGTCAAGAAGGATAGGACAGCGATTGCCTATTTATTTCAAGCAATTCCAGAAGATATGGTGATGCAGGTGGCATCACATACTACAGCCAAAGACATATGGGAAGCATTAAAGAAGAGACATATTGGAATTGATCGAGTCCAGAAAGAAAGACTTCAATCGTTACGCACAGAATTTGAGATGTTATCAATGAAAGAGACATAAACAATAGACCAGTTTGCTGGTAGATTAAGTGCGTTAAATACAAAATCCAAGACCCTAGGAACTAAGATTGAAGAACCAGTTATGGTACGTAATTTATTGGACTCAGTACCAGACAAGTTTTTGCAAATTATTGCATCGATAGAACAATACTCCGACATGGACACCATGACACTTGACGAAGCAATCGGTAGACTAAAAGCTTATGAAGAGCGTCTCCGATCTAGAGAGGAAAGGAATCATAGAAATGACTATGATAAACTTCTACTTACACAATACGAAAGAAAGACCAATCAAGAAGGAAAAGGATATTTTAATCGAAGTCGTGGTAAAGTTAATAATAGAAAAGACGATAGACGAGGCAAGTTTCAAAGGACACGTGGTCAAAGTCGTGAAGACAACCACCAAGAAGAAACAAGTACAAAGGATAAGTCTCAAATCAAGTGTTATCAATGTGAGAAACTTGGACATTATGCCTACGAATGTCCAAATAGACAAAGGAACATTAAATCCTTTTTAGTTCAAACCGAAGATGAAGACCCTACTCTTTTATTAACAATATGCACAAAAGAGAGGACGACTAATCATGTGATATGATCAAAGAAGAACATCCGTGTGATGCGGAAACAACCTGTGATGGGTACAATCAAACAATCCAGTGAGTGGATCAAAAGAAAAGATGGGTCATGTGAAGTGATCAAAAATAAAGAATCAGTGTGTGAGGCACTAAAGATCTAAGCTAAAGATCTAAGTTGAAGATCATGGTGTGTGAGGCAACCATGTAAAGAAGAATCGGGTGATACAATCAAAACCATGAAGGAATTAACAAGGGGAAAGAAAACCCGTGTGACTCGGATCATCCAAGAAAAGTTGTGAAAACAAAGTTGTGTGAAGCAACAATCTAAATCAAGAAAACTGTGAAAGTCGTTTGTGTGAAACAAATAAAGAAGTGTGAAGCTAGCTAACCATCCCCGTGTGATTCAAGATCAATCAACAAGTTGTGTGGGACAATTAAAGGAAAAGTAAAAGGCAAGAGAATTTGTGTGATACAAATCAATCTAGGAACAAAGAAGGAGCTAAAGAAGCATGGAAGAAGAATTCGAAGATTAGGGGGAAAATGTTGGACTATAATCTTCGAAATCAAACAGTTAAATGCAGCATATAATAGATAGTTTTATATGCAGATGTTGTTAGAGTTTTGGAAAAATATTAAATCGTGTATGACTAGAATCGAACCCGGGACTGAGGGATTGCACACTTTACGTATGAATGATCAAAAGAATAATTAATATATATATTATTATATATTTTAATTATTTGGACACGAAATATGAACTAACGGACGATAAAGTAATTAACGGAATTGACTAATGACTATTAGAAAATAAAGGAGGGGTTTAAGTGTCGAGTTTTGGAACTTGAGGATGTATTAGACTCAAACTTGGAGAACAAGTTTGGAGGCTATATATACACCCTCAAAACCTTTCAATCGGACGACACAATAATACCACAAAAAAGTCAGACGACAATAATAATATATTAAAAGGTCAATCGACGTTATCACATTCATTGCTTGTGTTGTACAGTAAGATATGTGTAAAGTAAGATATGTGTAAAGGTATTATCGTATAGTATCTTATGACATATGCAAGATATGCAGTTCACTATGCATATTAATTACATGACGTGATATCTATCTTTGACATATGTATTGTACAGTATGTAAAAGAATGATTATTATTTACTTCCTTCTTGAATATTAGATTCAAGTATTATTAAACAAAATAGTTTTGGTTTGATAATCGTGTTCATTCACTAGCATCAACCTTTGTTCGGTTATAGTACGTGTGTCATGAACTCGGATATAACTTACTTTAGTTATTGATCTTGGATTGTGGAACAAAAAGGGAAAGGGTTCCACGTTAATCCGTTTGATTGTTCAAGTGAAGGAGAAAGAAGATTTGATCCTTGTTCTTGCTAGGATCATAACGGTACGTTCCTATTTAATATTCGGTAATACTTTATACATGTTAAATATGATCCTTGCTTCTGCTATTACGTGCTTTGATGTTTATTTATTTATTTGAATGTCAAGATATTTAAATTCCAACAGTGGCATCACGAGCCAATTTAACATGTAATTGTTATTATCGAAACACATAATAAAAATCAAATCTAGATTTGGATTTACATGTATGCTAGTCGAATTTTTTTAGGGTTTTATTACTAGATCTAAAAATTAATTCGATCCATAATTGGGGGGGGGGGTGGGGGGTTCGACCCTTCTTAATTAAAAAGTTAGTTTTGTAACCCTAAATTAAGACATGTTTATGTATTTATTTGAATAAGGGTTGCGTTCTTGAATGATCCATGATTTTTTCATGCAAAGAAATCATGGATTAGGGTTTGTTTTATTTGCTACATGTTTAGATAAATCTAAAATTAGGGAAGACCTAATCTATTAAATTAATGAATCAGTTATGTGCAACATAGTATATTATTATTAAAACTTACACGGTCAATTGTTGGCGTCTGTGGTCCATTGGGTACAATGCGCTCGAAAACCAATGGGAGTTTTATTAATTATATACATAATAATTACACATATAGATTATTAATAGGATTTATCAAAAGGTTTGCATGTGGCTATATGATTTAATTGTTAAGATTATATACGTTATTTGTGTTTATTTAATTTTTGTTAAAATTATTTGTCTTATTTGTTTAAATTATTCTTGAATTGTAAGCAAAAAGAGGGTGATTTTTGGTATAAAAAAATTAAATGGACCTAATAACTATGAAACCTTGATGTGGTAAATTATTTATTGCCAAGTCTTATGTGCCGACAGTGGTTCGCTTCGCACGGTAATTTGCTCCCAGGCGAGACTAGCAATTTAATAATTTACAACATAATTTTATAAGACTTAGAATCATAAACTTTTAATTGATTGATGCAACTGTACAAATGGTCGAAGCGGCGGACCTAATTAGACAAACTATAAAGTGGGTATAAGGTTGGTACGCATTAAATTGTGACCTTAAAGAGACTCCATTCTGTCTCTCCGCTCGCCTGTGCGTCTAATTAGACTTACCAAGTACACCATTATATGCACGAAGCATCTTAAGGCAAAGTTGTAAGTTACTCAACGCCTCAATTAAAACTTTGTTGATTTAACTCTTAGCTAATTGGTAATTAAAATTGTTTTGAAAACCTATGATACAAAGATGAGTGCATGCATCTTTGTACATATTTTGATTATAACATCAAAATAAATACCCTATAAAATTTAAGTCCATGCTATCTAATTATAAGAGACACTTGAAGTTAATATCTGGCGTAAGTGAGACCTTGACACAGATATTAATGACAAGGTAAATTACATTTTTTTATTGCCAGCAGATCAACTGAGTGTAATAAAATTATGTGAATTTACATGTTTCTAAATTAGACGACTTAATTAAGTTATAAGTGAGACCTTGAGACTTAAAGCATGAGATGGGAAGAAACATGCTTACATTGCAAATTGTTTGGTAAATGTAATTCCCATAAATTTAGGAGTCGGAAATTGTTTTGCGATTATTGTACGACAAGTTACCAGCTTTTGTACTTCCACTGCTAGCAGATCAACTGATGTGGTGGAACTATGGAAAGTTGGATCCTAGTTTTCAAGAAAATTAAATGGATATATTGTATTTCCTAGGTAATTTTCTTTTCTTGAAAAATTATTATCGAAAATACTAAAATTGAATTTTGTAAATTCATTTAATGTATTAATGCAACGTTAAAAACCGTAAACGTGGGGCATTCTTTTAGTGGAAAATTGATCTACACCCGTAGGGTTTTAGGCTAAAGTCAACTTTACTAAAAGAATAAACCAAGTCCACTTTCTTTGAGAAGAGTGAGACTTAAACCATATATCTTTTCATGAATGAGAAGGGTATAATGGAAAATTAGAATTTTCTAAATTCTAAGAAATAACTCATAGCAAAATTTTAATAGTTAAGAAAATTGCACATTTATGAGTTATTAAATTAGAAGCTAGACAAGTTACTGCAAAATTGGTAAAAGGCAAACTAGCACACTTTGTCTAGTTGTTGTGCTTTGACCACTTTTGATGCTACTTACCATTGTGGGGATGGTAGTCAAATTAAGGAAGAAATTGCATGCCCAATTATTTCCAAGTTAATTGAATTGATGGATAGTCCATCATTTACAAAGTAGAATACATTCTTTTAGTACCTAAGTAATTGTTACGTATGGGATTACTCAAAGGTGTAGGAAAGTAAATTGCACACTATTTGCTTTTACTGGTTATAAAACACTTATAATGTTGTCAAATCCAGTGGGAGCATATTGGTGTAATTACTGAATAACATATATTAATGTAATGATCTGTAATTCAGTGGGAGCTACAAGTTTGTTATCTTGGTAGTAACCCAGATTATCTCTAGAATGTCTTGAGATAATTACTTTCCAATTGTAGACACTTGTGGGTTTAAGGATAGTCATGTGTGTTTCCTTACTAGACAAGGTGGTTCTATATCTACAAATATCTATGACACAATCATATTGATCACATTAAACAAACGCGTGACGTGTTGTTTATCTGATACATGATGTTGTTCCATGCACAAGTGGGAGAAATCTTAATTGTGTGCAAGCAACAACACAAAGGAATATGATTTAAAGGATTCTCTTGACTGCAAGGTAAGAGAATTAATGTTCTAATGTGATTTATTCACATCTAATTTATATAACACTTGGAATTAATATCTAGCGTAAGTGAGACCTTGACATAGATATTAATGACAAGGTAAATTACATACTTTCATTACTAGCAGATCAACTGATGTAATGAAACTATGTTAATTTGCAAGTTCTAAATTAGATTCTTATTAGAACAAGTGTCAATATGATAAGGAGATTACTTCAAACTAAATATTTATGTATTATTGAAATGACATAAATAAATGAAGTAATCTAATACTACTTCAAACTTGAATGTTTATGTATTCTTGGAATGTCATAAATATATGAAGTAAATAAATTAACTTGAAATACTAGTGAAACCAAATTGTGGTGTTCATGATTACTTTAGTTATGCATATTTATATTTTATTGTAAAGATATAAATATGAAGTCTTTTAATTGTTACAAGACTTATAATAAAGTAGGACGTTAACTTGTTATGTTATTTAACATATACAAGAAGTCATTGAGTTGATCAATGATTTGTAACGTTAATTGGGATTATAACAGTTTATGTCTTCTTGTTAAGACATGGACATGAAGTGACTTGGTCAAAAAGTACTTATGATATATAGCATGCATTGGTTTGAAAAATCTATTTCACCATTGGTATGTGCTTATTCACATACCTTTTATTTACCAAATTAAGACCAAAACGACCAAAAACTAACCAAAATGCCAAAGATATTTGTGTTTTTGTGTTTGTTTATGTGCAGGAACGGATATCGTGAAAAAAGGACAAATTAAATTCAAAACCGGGAAAAACGAGCACGAGATACGGAAAGGCTCAGAACCGAAGCCGGGAGAGACATGTTTGGTCAAAAAGTCAAGATTAGTCCTCAAAGATCCACCAAATGTCAGAAATCACCCTTAGATCAACTTTTAAAAATTGACAATTTCAGTCTCTTAAATTTCAGCTCATTCACAAATGGTCCTTATTAAATCTTAAACCCTTTAAAAAAACTTTAAAACCCGGATTTAAAACCAACCCACTCCCACCACTTATACTAGCCCAGCCCATCCCACCAAATCCTTTACCCAGCCCAACCCTTTGCTCTATACCCAACCCATAATGTAAACCCGGTCAAAATTATAAAACACGGTCAAAATAATATAAAAAATAACACTCTCACTTACCCGCGCCCCATTTCTACCCCCAAATAGATTAAACCCAGATTTTACTGTGCACACATGAACCCTAAATTCACCCGTATACTTTTCACAGCAATTAAGGGTACAATAGTCCAATCATAGGACTTCTAGAAGCTGTCAAAGGTGTCAGGAAGGGCAGGAAACACACGAATGGACGCGTGGCATCCTCCTATTGGACCGAACACCTCAGGGATTTTGATCTAAAGGATATGGATGATGGGAAATGATCTAAGGGTGAAGATTGGCTGAGGGAGCACACGGATTGCCAGCATGGCTGAAGCTAGAAGGTTCTCTTCTAGTCTATAAATAGAGGGATAATCTTCATTGATAGTATGTAGTTTTTTAGTGTAATGTTATGCTGTCATTTTGATTTTGAGTTGTATTCTAAATTTTCTATTGTAACTTTTCAGTTTGATTAATGAATATTTAGCTTTAGTTTTCTTAAATTCTCATTTCTTTAATCTCATTTTAGCTTGTTAATTAGTTATAATCTCTTCTACTGTTCCATAAGTTCCTTCTGTTTAATCAATAGCTTTTATAAAATAATTTTGTTTCAATTCAGTTTCAAAAAAAAAAACAAAAAAAAATGGATAAATATCCAAAAAATACAAAAAATATTATTATTCCAGCTTCAATAAGCTGTTTTATAAGTAGTATAAACTTATACAAGCTCATTAGCTTAGTGTAAGCTTTTGTTGAGTTCAATTCTATCTTTGCTACTCAAATACCAAAAAGTCAAACAGTCAGTCAAAAAAGTCAACTGTTCAGGGACAATAAGCTGTTGGAGGTGATACTGAGGGTTAATTTGATAGATCAAGTAAGATTTTGATGTATTTGGCCTATCTAAAGATAGGCTACATTGGAAAACCCCTCTGTTCTAGCTGAGGGGTGTTTTGTAAGTTTCATTTCATTTCTAGCTTATTTACTGCGTATTTTTTGATCAGTTTATTTTCTAGCTTAGTTGTCTGTGATTTCTATTTTTTAGATTAAAAGTAGCTTAGATAGTGAGAGTATAGGATAGATTATGGTTAAAAACAGTTAGATCTAGGTAAATTGCAAAAACAGTTGTGATAAAGGGTGTTTGGCTTATTGTGACATTAAGCTGTTATACTGGTCACTTGCACATTCTAATACTTGATTAAGCTTTGATTAGATGTTTTCAGATTAAATCAGTAGGCATTAAGTTGATTATAGCTCACAATAGGAGTTTGGCCTTTTGTTAGAATTTTGAAAGCTTAAACTGTCAAATTAAGCTCTCATTAAGCTTAGCTTATTCAGATACCATTTTTGCATTTCATAGTTGCTTTTAAGTGATTGAGGCAGTAGACTAAGGCTGGGTTGTGTTGATCAATTTTTGCACACTTTTGCGCCAAAAATCCCATGTCTGCTGTTACAGAACCTGTTGTGCAGACTCCCCTTTTAAGCTGCTGATCTAGGATAGTTTTTAGCTTATTGAATTAAGCTGTGGACTCCATTGGTGGTTTATAGGTAGTTCATATACCAAGGTTTAAGGGAACTATCTGGGATTTGAGTTTCTGGCTTATTAACATAGCTTATTTCTAGCCTACAAATCAGCCTCTAGGACTGTGTAAGGAATTAAATATTCCATAGATTTGATGATCAAAAACAAGAAGAATGAAACATATAGAATACTGAATGATAAGCAAAATACATGGTACTGCCAGTTCAAAAAAGGTACTGTTAGTGTATTTTATGGTACTGCTGGTCCAAGAGCAAGGTACTGCTAGACCAACAAGGTACTGCTGATTCACAAGCAAGGTACTGCCAGTGCAAACTCAAAGGTACTGCTAGTTCAACACAAAGGTACTGCTAGTACAACAAGGTACTGCTAGTACAAAATGAGACTGCTGCTAGTGTAACAACCTGCTGCTAGTTCAAATGAAGGTGCTGCTGAATCAATGAGTTACTCTGCTGCTACAAAGATAAGAACGAAGAAGATATTATTTTGTATGAGTCATGTTTATACAAATATAATATCTAGATATTTTATCAAGTCATCAAGTTGAACACTCAAGATACAAGTTGTATCTTATTGACTTGACACATGTAAAAGCAAGTAAATGACTAAAGACTTATCAAGTTTGTAATGATCTCCTTATGTTATAAAAGGAAGATCATACCCCTTAGATAAAAGTGTGTCTTGGTTGTGATTGAAACAATCAACACCAAAGTGCTTCGTACTCTCAAATAACAACAACACAAAGTTGTGTTAAAATGTAAAGCACTTAAAGAGTGTGTGTGGGAACATCAGACCAGGGGTCTGATGTTGTTTATTTTTGTTAAGCCTCAAGGATCATTGATCCCTGTTAGAGTGTAACCGTATTACTAATGATCAAGTAGTATTGGGGCTGAGTTTAATAACAAAAAGAAAGTTTGGCAAAACCTTGTTGTGATAGTATTGTTTCTTTCATAGAATATTCCTTCAATATTATCATCATACTCGTCATAGTTAAAATCCTAGATCAAAGGGTTAAAACCCTAGAGCCTATAAACGATCACGTAACTTGTTTTAGTACATTTAAGAAGGTCTAAAACGAGTTTCCACAGACTGCTTTTAGCCTGCAAGTAAAATTCAGTTAAAAGTGCACCTTTTCTTGGCCTGATTTGAATAAGCTATTGATGTTGGAATTTGGAATTTTTAGTGTTTAAGTGTAGCCAATAGTACTGAGATGCTTTTTCCCCCATAAAGTTTCCAATAAACTGCTTATTTGGAGTACTTATTGGGGCTACAAAGTGGCTGTTTCACCACTTGATTTTGCTTTAATCTGTTACTGTTAATAGTGCTTTTGAGCTTATTCCGTGAACTTTTCTGGTTTTGTTAAATTGATTTAAGATTCATTTAGTGTGATAATTAGTGTTTGAACTTTGGATAATTTCTGGATCAGTTCTGCTTATTTTTGAGCTTATTCCAAACTGCTTATTGGCCTAAACAGCTTATTAGGGTTTAGATAAGTTCTCATTTCATTTTTCCTAGCTTCTTAGTATAATTTTAGAATTTTCTGCAAATTTTCACATTTTTCCAAAATCATTTAGTATTTTTAAATCATTTAATTAGTTTAAATTAGTTTTTAATTCATAAAAAAAATTAATAAAAAGTAAAAAAAAATATTTTTCTTTTTCCAAAAATTTTCTTTTAATATTTAGAGTTTAGGAAAATTATTTTCGCAAATTTAGGATTTAGAATTTAAAAATTCACTTTTAATAACGTTTTTTAAAAATCCGTCGCGTACGTTTTAAATTCCAATTTTCGTTTTTAGACTTTCATGCTTAGTTTACTTGTACCTTTAGCATAATTAGTTGTTTCTTTTATATATTTCATTAATCGTAGTGTAAAAACACCAATCATCACTTCAATCACATATTCGACACCGATACGAAAACTCGAATTCAACCTTCGTTGGGACACGACCCGGGGAAAATACATCCGTTGTGTTTTCCTTCGGAAACAAAAATACTACATCAAAAATGGCGCCGCTGCCGGGGAAGGCTTGAGAAGAGTTTGAATTTCGTTCGTTGAATCGTGTTTTGAAGACCCTTCCTCGGAAGTTATTTGTTTTTATAAAAAGAAAAAAAATACAAAAAGAAAATAAATAAAACACTTTTCCTAAAGTGTTTTCAAAAATACCAAAAATAATATAACCTCACTTTCTTGAAAGTGTTGTAAACCATTCCGAATAAACAACAAAACAATCGTGAAATCATTTGATTTTCGGATTATCTTTCGATTACAACCTATACAAGTGGTTTAAGGATGGTTCGACATTACCGAAAGAGGCGGGTTTTTAATTAGCTTCGGCAGACCTTTGCTTCTCCGCCACTCTGCGCGTAGTCGTAAGAGAAACGAATATCGATTGAGGGATCGGTACCAAAAATATTGTGATTAATTTTCCTTAAAAATAAAAATCCAAAAATATTTTATTTTCAAATTTGGTTTTTCTTTTTAATTTTTTGTTTCTTTTTGGTGTATGCACACCCGTTCTTCTTCTTCTCTACCTCTTCTTTCACCACTCTCAAATCCTGAGAGAATTATCCGTCATAACAACCGTGTTCATTTCTCAACCGTTGAAGAAATGGACGACGACCCAAACAATCAACACCCGCCGATGGGTGGTGATGAAAACCCGAGGCCGGCCCCCGATCTCTGACCAATGGAAGAATTAATCCAATCACCTTTCAATGGTGGTGGCAAAGCAATCGTGATACCCGATATGTTTGCAAATCAATTTGAAATAAAAACCGGGTTACTTAATCTTATCACCGGTATTTCCTTTCACGGCTTAGAAAATGAAGATCCTCATTCCCATGTCCAGAAGTTCATTGACATCACGGAAACACTCAATTTAAATCACGTTCCTCATAATGTGCTTAAATTGAGGTTGTTCCCTTTTTCTCTCGTAGGAGCAGCCCGGACTTGGCTTAATAAGGAACCTCCTAATTCGATTTTTACTTGGGATGACTTAGCCTCCAAGTTCGTGAACTACTTTTATCCTCCTTCTAAAACATCGAATCTCAGAAATCAAATCACTCGATTTCAGCAAGCTTTCGATGAATCGTTCAACGAAGCTTGGGATAGATTCAAAGAGTTGTTAAAGAAGTGTCCTAATCACGAATTTTCAACCTTGCTTCAAATTGATACTTTCTACAATGGGTTGAATCCATCTGATCAAGATTCACTCGATTCTGCTGCGGGTGGAAATTTTCTGACTAGAAATACTCAAGAAGCTTTGACTATCATTGAAAATAAAGCCAGAGTGTGGAATTCTAGAACCAAAGCTCAAGTTTCAAGTAACAAATCAGATGATGCTTTGACCCGAGCTTTAAATGCTACTCCCTCCGTCCCTAAATAAATGTCCACTTTGACTTTTTATAGTCTTCCTTGTTCAACTTTGACTTTAAATTATTTTGTTTGTGTTGTATAATACTTGATGAAAATTATACTAATGAAAATACATTTAAAACCTAATTCATTCATATATTTTGCATCAAGTATTATATAACACAAACGAAAATATTTAAGGTCAAAGTTGAACAAGAAAGACCACAAAAAGTCAAAGTGGACATTTAATTAGGGACGGAGGGAGTAATAGCAAAACAGAAGAGACTCTTGCCGCTTTCTCTACACAGATGAATAATATGTCCACTGCTATCTTAAGAATACATCAAAGTATGAATCAAAACAACAACAATCAACAAGTCAATGTTTTGAATCAAAAATGTGAGATTTGCGATGGTCCACATCCTTATTATGATTGTCAAGCCTCCGGTGGCCAAGGTTTGAATGCTACTGTAGCATCAGTAACCTACAATCAGATTCAAGGATTCCGTCCTCAAGGTGCTAATAACCAAATGGGACCACCCGGCCTTTCTTCATTCCACAACCATCAAAACCATTCCCCTCAACATTACAATCATCAAGTCAATGTTGTAAACCAAAGTTGTGAAACTTGTGGTGGTCCACATCCGTATTTCGAGTGCCCAGCCGTCGGTGGCTACACTCAAGAGAGAGTTTATGCTGCTGCGGGATCCTATAACCAGGGAGGTAACAGTTACCAACCACAAGGAGACCGTAATCTTCTCAGCTACCGTTGAAGATCATGGTGTGTGAGGCAACCATGTAAAGAAGAATTGGGTGATACAATCAAAACCATGAAGGAATTAACAAGGGGAAAGAAAACCCGTGTGACTCGGATCATCCAAGAAAAGTTGTGAAAACAAAGTTGTGTGAAGCAACAATCTAAATCAAGAAAACTGTGAAAGTCGTTTGTGTGAAACAAATAAAGAAGTGTGAAGCTAGCTAACCATCCCCGTGTGATTCAAGATCAATCAACAAGTTGTGTGGGACAATTAAAGGAAAAGTAAAAGGCAAGAGAATTTGTGTGATACAAATCAATCTACGAACAAAGAAGGAGCTAAAGAAGCATGGAAGAAGAATTCGAAGATTAGGGGGAAAATGTTGGACTATAATCTTCGATATCAAACAGTTAAATGCAGCATATAATAGATAGTTTTATATGCAGATGTTTTTAGAGTTTTGGAAAAATATTAAATCGTGTATGACTAGAATCGAACCCGGGACTGAGGGATTGCACACTTTACGTATGAATGATCAAAAGAATAATTAATATATATATTATTATATATTTTAATTATTTGGACATGAAATATGAACTAACGGACGATAAAGTAATTAACGGAATTTACTAATGACTGTTAGAAAATAAAGGAGGGGGTTAAGTGTCGAGTTTTGGAACTTGAGGATGTATTAAACTCAAACTTGGAGAACAAGTTTGGAGGCTATATATACACCCTCATTAGCCTTAAAAGACACGACACAATAATACCACAAAAAAGTCAGACGACAATAATAATATATTAAAAGGTCAATCGACGTTATCACATTCATTGCTTGTGTTGTACAGTAAGATATGTGTAAAGTAAGATATGTGTAAAGGTATTATCGTATAGTATCTTATGAAATATGCAAGATATGCAGTTCACTATGCATATTAATTACATGACGTGATATCTATCTTTGACATATGTATTGTACAGTATGTAAAAGAATGATTATTATTTACTTCCTTCTTGAATATTAGATTCAAGTATTATTAAACAAAATAGTTTTGGTTTAATAATCGTGTTCATTCACTAGCATCAACCTTTGTTCGGTTATAGTACGTGTGTCATGAACTCGGATATAACTTACTTTAGTTATTGATCTTGGATTGTGGAACAAAAAGGGAAAGGGTTCCACGTTAATCCGTTTGATTGTTCAAGTGAAGGAGAAAGAAGATTTGATCCTTGTTCTTGCTAGGATCATAACGGTACGTTCCTATTTAATATTCGGTAATACTTTTGATGCGCGTGATGTGTCGTTGCGGTTTAGCAGTTTTAATGCCTACTCAAGTTTTAAATTTATATTTAGCCGACTTATCAATAACACACACACTTAACGAGCAGTGTACCCGGTCAGTATGAAGATAATGGTAAGTAGAGTGTCGATCACTAAGAGTGGAACGTATAATCTCGTTAATCTAATCAGTATTTTAATATCCTAACGCAAGGGGGTTTCAGCCTGAGAGACTGGCACAGTTTTGTTTGCAATTAAATAATAAAATAAACATATAGGCACGAATCAGCAAGTAGCACACACGTACACAGATAGATACTTGAGACAATAAGAGGGCTGTCCTTATGATTAAGTAGATTGTCACTTGTTTTATTGATAGCTTTATATGAAGTGTATGTAATTAACCCTTTCTCGTTGGTCCTATTCTCATCGGCGAGTAAACCCTTAATGACGACTTATGTCTAAAAGTTATTCCTAAGTGATCAATTTAGAAACAACCGTGGGAGCCACACCTTGTCCCGCAGTCGGGTGCCCGCAAGCCACTAATAAACACAGAGGTGGTCAATGCACTAATAAGTAGTAACCAAAGACATCAACATATAAACTTTAATTAATGGGAAAGCAAGTATTAAAGGGAGTGCAATCTTTCTGTTGTCACATTACACAAGCCACCAATCCTGATGAATTAAAGTTTGCTAAAACAATAAAACAAAACTACTTAATGAATTAAATACATGCAGCACCTTCTTACAGCTCTTGTATCTTCGATTTGGGTGTGTCTTGTGCTGCCTTCTTGACTGAATTCGTCCTTCTCTTCTGTTCGGTCTTTAGGTTTTAGGGTTTCCGAATCTCTGGTACTCTTCAATGTGTCTGGTCTACGGGGTATTTATAGTTTGTGTCTGAGGGAAGATGCGGCGCATCTACTTAAGTAGATGCGGCGCATGTACGTAACTTCGCGTGGGGTCCAAGATTATAATATTCAGGAATATTCGTACACCGCCAGAAGATGCGGCGTAACTCTTTATTAGATGCGGCGCATGTCCTCTTGTATCTTGGATCGTATCTGGTGATATCTTGATAGAGATGCGGCGCATGTTGATAGTGAGATGCGGCGCATCTGGAGCAGAATTGACTTGATCTTGTCCATGTCAGTAGACTTCCACTTTATGTACGTTTTGCTCCATTATTAGTCCAAAATCGCCAAGTTTCACCAAATGCTTGTTTTTACCTGAGAATTACAAAAGTAAACGATTAAGTATCAATCCTCATACATAATATAGTAAAACAAGTCAAATTAATAGGATAAATGATAGTAATAAAATGTACTTATTTGAGTTCATCAAATATCCCCCCACTTGAACTTTACTTGTCCCCAAGTAAACCTTAGATTAAAACTTATGAAAATGTATCCTAAAAGATGTTAGGATTTATTTTTATATTTAAGCATGTATTCGTTCATTTCGTAATCACACAACTAAACACTTAACGAATTAGAAGTAAAATAAAATAAGTCGATAAAAGCAAATCTAATCGTTTAACTGTCCAGTCGCGACGAATATTCTATCATAAGCTTGGCAAGTATACACATCTCCACCACTAAAGCTAAGGAATAACAAGTCTAAAGCGGTAAAAAGGGTTTTTAGGCTTAAGGGTTAATTATTCTTATTTACACTATCGATCTCAAATTCCAGAAAAGGCGACAAAATCACAAATACATGATCGAATCCACGAACACGATACTTGCAATTGCTCAAATCCTTAACTCGAATAGGCTAAAGATAGGTCCAAACTTCACCAATAATAATATATCAAAAAGGGCGACAAAATCATAAATACATAGCCGAATCTACGACTACGATACTTAAGATTGCTCAAATCCCTAATCTCAATAAATCAAAGGTTCGGTTGGATAAAGAACAATACAGGGTATGGATAATATTTGGGATATAAATTGGTGTAAAATAAAAAATAAACAAAACAAATAAATTAAAATCCTAAGTGTGGTTAATCACTATCCCAACCATCCCATGAATAAGACTCATATCATTGAATAACTCACGCTTTAACACTTGAAACACACGCTTTAGGTAGACACGAATTATACTCAACAAAATCTTAATCAAAGAATAAACCTTAATTGGCATTCCCATAACTGCCAATTCCCATTCAATCCATAGATATAGTACAACAAATAGTGGTGATATCGACCACTTACATAACTCTACATCGTTGGTTATAACAAACTTCCAACACTTTTTTTTTTTCTTTCTTTTTCTTTTCTCATTTTTTCGATTTTTTTTTTTTTTTTTTTTTTTTTTTTTTTTTTTTTTTAATAACATAAAGATAGATGTGTAAAATTTCACCACATCACTACAACTTTCTTTCCGGATAATTTTTTCGTACTTTTCATAACTTCAGAAATAATGGTAAATAGTGAAAGTAGTAAACACACGAAAAATAAACTCTAAAATATACAATATTTACTTTCACTCCAATTGCATTGTGCAATTTCCCGACCTAACCATAGATAATGAATTACGCACGCGAACACAGGTAATGTAAGGAAACACACTTTGCCTATAGCAATTAACCAACCACGGACTCTAATCTACAGGGTAGGCTAAGGTGTAAGGGTGTAACGAAACATTAAACATAGGTGTAAGAAACGAAAGGAATGGCTCTGAGGGTTTTTCTAGGGGTATCTTACTCTAAAAATGAGAGTAAACAAAAGGGTTTATACGGGGGTTAACTAACCAGTGTAGTTAGCTAATAACACATAACATATAAAGGCTTTTTGGGTGTAATCCTAGAATTTTACCAAGTTAGACAAGTCATTCCAATTATATAAATAATACTTATTATGGTGGTCTCGAATAGTATACAAGCCAAGTTCTAAAGTTTACAAGTCACCGGCACACTCATAGATTTGTGAATTTTGGAAAATCACAATTTTTGAAAATAATGTCATGTGTGCAGTTATGTAACTTAGATCTTAAACAAAAACATGCTAAAAATTTTTAAGTTTGATATATTAAGCACATTTTAAGCATAATTTTTGAAAAAGTTTAGGACAAGTAAGTGTTAAGTGTTCTAATTCTCCTATCCCCCCACTTAAGTTAAACAACGTCCTCGTTGTTTGTATAAAAGGTTAAAAACTGGAAATAAAAGAATTAGAACGGAAAAACTCCCCTGAGATTTGCTCGGTATGATCCTCCATTAGTATATGAGCAAAAATCATCTTTCTTGTGGATTAGAACGTTAAAGCTTCATGCTTGATGTATCCACAGGAAATTCAGGAAACTATAATACCACCAACACTTTAAAACACACCTAAGATAAGAAAGGTTCAACTTGCATAATACATTAGTAGTTAGGAAAAATAAAACTAAAAAATTAAAACTGAAAATCATCAGGTCAGTCGATGCGCCGTATCCTATTGAAGAAGATACGCCGTATCGAGCCTGGAATAAATACGGATCAGAATAAAGATGCGCCGCATCCTTAACCAGGGATGCGCCGCATTAAAATAAACTGATAAAAGTTTTAAAGTCGAAAATAAAAATGCAGAAAAATAAAATAAGATATGACCATTGCAGAGGATGCGTCGCATCTCAGGACTGAGATGCGCCGTATCTTCGTGCGGCCTGGACTGACTCGACACAGAAAACAGAATAATAAAAGATAAATCCGGGTTGTCTCCCGGTCAGCACTTGTCTTTATTCCAGAGTCTTCAAGTTAGACTCACGTTCAGCTCCTTAGTTGGTCCTTGTCACGGTCCATCCTTCTTCCTTCATCCGAAAGATTTTCCCGTATATCTCTGCGACGTTTTCTTCCGTTCGACTTAGTCTAGTATAATTCTTTGTTTTCACCGCAGTATATTCTTCATCAGGACCCAAAGAATATTTGATGATTTTAAATTTTTCAGAAATAATCATGGGTGGCTCATTGTATGGAATCCCAAGTAGTTGACACTTTCTTTTGGTGAACTCTTCTTCGTCCTTGTCAACAAACTCAAAATAAGGATCCTTAATCAAATAGTCATCTAGTTCTTCAATCAACGACTCATTATTATTATCATCTTGAATCGCCTCCCATTCTCTTTCCAAATCATATTGTAACCGTCGACTAAGCTTTGTAAAATCATCAAACTGTTTATGCACCCATTCCCAGAAAGTAGTATCCGATGTCCCTTTAAGTCCTTTCAAGCGTTCAATCCTGCCCTTTTCTTGTAAAGCCTCCGATTTTCGTGGGCAGTCTTCAACATTATCGTACCACTCATAATTTTCAAAGGTTACATCCTTTCCAACTCTTTTCATCCCAATTATACTTCCCCCATTACAGGTTCCGTCACTTTTATAATCACAGGTTGGCCAAACACTACTCCCGTCTTTGAAAACGAAGGGTGTACAGGTATGATTAATGTGCTCAAATTCCCATGGTTTATCCCAAACCCATGGTACTTGGTCATTCCATTCATAGTACCAGGTGTTTTTGAAATCGTCATAAGTCTTAAATCCTGGTAGATCCCCAGTAAGCACATCATCATCGACTCGAAGAAGGTAGTTAAATTCCTTGAACTGCTTGCACAAGGGTGTCTCATACTCTAACAAATCAATGTCAATTCTGAAAAGTTCTTCAATGCCCTCATTGATTGTTGAATCATGATGTGACAACCCATAATCGCTTTCTACTTCTTCGTCTTCTCCTCTCATCCAATATACCCATAATGCATCCTTAGTAGCTCGATCCATGCTCTTATGGTTATTAAACTTACTAGCTAACCATTCTGAAAAATCAACATCGTTAGGGTCATGGTTAACGTCAAAGCAAACCTTTCCAATCATATTCTTTTTTATCTCCATGAACTCGTTAAATTGTTTCTTAAAACTCCGAGTCAACCATGAAGTCATAATCTCCTTGACTCCGTTTGCAGGGGCAAATTCCGGACTACCATATTTGAGTTCTAACCAATCATTGAGGGAGAGGTCTATCAATCTTACTATCCTGCCATGAAATAGTAATTCCGCCAAAGCATAATTCATGTCATTATCCTGATAGTTCTCATCTAATCCCTTGTACCACTCGAAATAAGGCATGTAAGAGTTTTGGGTATTGTCTCCACCACAGTTGTTGTTGCTTGAGTCCGTGTATGCAAGAGAGAATTTCCCATCATCTTCTTCGATAGTAGTCCAGTTCAATCCTTCTGCTTCAATCTTAGGCCATAAGAGCGACAATCCTTCTCCAGTGTACCTCACAAATACATCATAAGAGAATACCTCTTTGTCAATGTTGCATAAACGCATAAATTCCTTAAAAACTGCTTCAAGAGGAGTCTCCCAAGAGAATAAGTCTGCATCGATCATGAGTACATTGAATGAATCTGAAAACAAGCATTCCTTAGCAAGATATCCGTTAACTGACATGTCTTCCATAGCAAAATCTGTCATCCAAGGTAAAATCATCAGTAGGATTTGTTCGCTAGAAGAGAAATTAATGAATATTGAAACGGATATAAGAATAAAAATAGCTGATATCTGCAGACGATGCGCCGTATCCAAAAAGTTGGATACGCCGTATCTTATGATCGTTAAAATTAAATCAGACTTTATCCAGAAAATAGATACGCCGCTTAGAATTTATGAATGCGCCGTATCGAATTAGTTAATCAAAAATCAGTTTATCTAATTAAAATTAAATGCGTCGTATTAACGAAAGTTAATGCGCCGTATTTTCGTTACGTTTAAAAATAAAAGATTTTTGATTCAGTAAGATGCGCCGTATCGACGGGAATCGATACGCCGTATTTGTTTAATAATTCGCAAACTGTTTTTAATTAAAATAATAGATACGCCGTATCTTCAAAAGAAGATGCGTCGTATGGCGTTAACGTTTTAGAAAAGTTTTTATCAAAAACAGATACGCCGTATCTACAAAAGCAGATGCGTCGTATTACTTTATCGCTTAGAAAAATTTTCTTATTAAAAACAGATACGCCGTATCTTGGGGAAAAGATGCGTCGTATCGAATTAATTAAACGCGTTGTATTAAAAAAATTAAACGCAATACGCCGTATCTGAGAGATCAGATGCGCCGTATCGTTTGATTTAGCACAGTACAACGATAGCAGAACAGAAAAATACGAAAAATAAAAAATAAAATTAAACACACGAAACAAAAAAAAATAAAACACACAAAAATAAAAACAAAAGCAAACAAATAACACACAATACAACAAATATGCAAAATAGTACAATGATGCAATTAATCTAATAAAAAGAAAAACCTAATTAAAATACTAATCAAATTAACAGAAAATAACAATTCATCTCCCGGCTGCGGCGCCAAAAAACTTGATGCGCGTGATGTGTCGTTGCGGTTTAGCAGTTTTAATGCCTACTCAAGTTTTAAATTTATATTTAGCCGACTTATCAATAACACACACACTTAACGAGCAGTGTACCCGGTCAGTATGAAGATAATGGTAAGTAGAGTGTCGATCACTAAGAGTGGAACGTATAATCTCGTTAATCTAATCAGTATTTTAATATCCTAACGCAAGGGGGTTTCAGCCTGAGAGACTGGCACAGTTTTGTTTGCAATTAAATAATAAAATAAACATATAGGCACGAATCAGCAAGTAGCACACACGTACACAGATAGATACTTGAGACAATAAGAGGGCTGTCCTTATGATTAAGTAGATTGTCACTTGTTTTATTGATAGCTTTATATGAAGTGTATGTAATTAACCCTTTCTCGTTGGTCCTATTCTCATCGGCGAGTAAACCCTTAATGACGACTTATGTCTAAAAGTTATTCCTAAGTGATCAATTTAGAAACAACCGTGGGAGCCACACCTTGTCCCGCAGTCGGGTGCCCGCAAGCCACTAATAAACACAGAGGTGGTCAATGCACTAATAAGTAGTAACCAAAGACATCAACATATAAACTTTAATTAATGGGAAAGCAAGTATTAAAGGGAGTGCAATCTTTCTGTTGTCACATTACACAAGCCACCAATCCTGATGAATTAAAGTTTGCTAAAACAATAAAACAAAACTACTTAATGAATTAAATACATGCAGCACCTTCTTACAGCTCTTGTATCTTCGATTTGGGTGTGTCTTGTGCTGCCTTCTTGACTGAATTCGTCCTTCTCTTCTGTTCGGTCTTTAGGTTTTAGGGTTTCCGAATCTCTGGTACTCTTCAATGTGTCTGGTCTACGGGGTATTTATAGTTTGTGTCTGAGGGAAGATGCGGCGCATCTACTTAAGTAGATGCGGCGCATGTACGTAACTTCGCGTGGGGTCCAAGATTATAATATTCAGGAATATTCGTACACCGCCAGAAGATGCGGCGTAACTCTTTATTAGATGCGGCGCATGTCCTCTTGTATCTTGGATCGTATCTGGTGATATCTTGATAGAGATGCGGCGCATGTTGATAGTGAGATGCGGCGCATCTGGAGCAGAATTGACTTGATCTTGTCCATGTCAGTAGACTTCCACTTTATGTACGTTTTGCTCCATTATTAGTCCAAAATCGCCAAGTTTCACCAAATGCTTGTTTTTACCTGAGAATTACAAAAGTAAACGATTAAGTATCAATCCTCATACATAATATAGTAAAACAAGTCAAATTAATAGGATAAATGATAGTAATAAAATGTACTTATTTGAGTTCATCAACTTTATACATGTTAAATATGATCCTTGCTTCCGCTATTACGTGCTTTGATGTTTATTTATTTATTTGAATGTCAAGATATTTAAATTCCAACAGTGGCATCACGAGCCAATTTAACATGTAATTGTTATTATCGAAACACATAATAAAAATCAAATCTATATTTGGATTTACATGTATGCTAGTCGAATTTTTTTAGGGTTTTATTACTAGATCTAAAAATTAATTCGATCCATAATTGGGGGGGGGGGGGGGGTTCGACCATTCTTAATTAAAAAGTTAGTTTTGTAACCCTAAATTAGGATATGTTTATGTGTTTATTTGAATAAGGGTTGCGTTCTTGAATGATCCATGATTTTTTCATGCAAAGAAATCATGGATTAGGGTTTGTTTTATTTGCTACATGTTTAGATAAATCTAAAATTAGGGAAGACCTAATCTATTAAATTAATGAATCAATTATGTGCAACATGGTATATTATTATTAAAACTTACGCGGTCAATTGTTGGCGTCTGTGGTCCATTGGGTACAATGCGCTCGAAAACCAATGGGAGTTTTATTAATTATATACATAATAATTACACATATAGATTATTAATAGGATTTATCAAAAGGTTTGCATGTGGCTATATGATTTAATTGTTAAGATTATATACGTTATTTGTGTTTATTTAATTTTTGTTAAAATTATTTGTCTTATTTGTTTAAATTATTCTTTAATTGTAAGCAAAAAGAGGGTGATTTTTGGTATAAAAATTAAATGGACCTAATAACTATGAAACCTTGATGTGGTAAATTATTTATTGCCAAGTCTTATGTGCCGACAGTGGTTCGCTTCGCACGGTAATTTGCTCCCAGGCGAGACTAGCAATTTAATAATTTACAACATAATTTTATAAGACTTAGAATCATAAACTTTTAATTGATTGATGCAACTGTACAAATGGTCGAAGCGGCGGACCTAATTAGACAAACTATAAAGTGGGTATAAGGTTGGTACGCATTAAATTGTGACCTTAAAGAGACTCCATTCTGTCTCTCCGCTCGCCTGTGCGTCTAATTAGACTTACCAAGTACACCATTATATGTACGAAGCACCTTAAGGCAAAGTTGTAAGTTACTCAACGCCTCAATTAAAACTTTGTTGATTTAACTCTTAGCTAATTGGTAATTAAAATTGTTTTGAAAACCTATGATACAAAGATGAGTGCATGCATCTTTGTACATATTTTGATTATAACATCAAAATAAATACCCTATAAAATTTAAGTCCATGCTATCTAATTATAAGAGACACTTGAAGTTAATATCTGGCTTAAGTGAGACCTTGACACAGATATTAATGACAAGGTAAATTGCATTTTTTTATTGCCAGCAGATCAACTGAGTGTAATAAAATTATGTGAATTTACATGTTTCTAAATTAGACGACTTAATTAAGTTATAAGTGAGACCTTGAGACTTAAAGCATGAGATGGGAAGAAACATGCTTACATTGCAAATTGTTTGGTAAATGTAATTCCCATAAATTTAGGAGTCGGAAATTGTTTCGCGATTATTGTACGACAAGTTACCAGCTTTTGTACTTCCACTGCTAGCAGATCAACTGATGTGGTGGAACTATGGAAAGTTGGATCCTAGTTTTCAAGAAAATTAAATGGATATATTGTATTTCCTAGGTAATTTTTTTTTCTTGAAAAATTATTATCGAAAATACTAAAATTGAATTTTGTAAATTCATTTAATGTATTAATGCAACGTTAAAAACCGTAAACGTGGGGCATTCTTTTAGTGGAAAATTGATCTACACCCGTAGGGTTTTAGGCTAAAGTCAACTTTACTAAAAGAATAAACCAAGTCCACTTTCTTTGAGAAGAGTGAGACTTAAACCATATATCTTTTCATGAATGAGAAGGGTATAATGGAAAATTAGAATTTTCTAAATTCTAAGAAATAACTTATAGCAAAATTTTAATAGTTAAGAAAATTGCACATTTATGAGTTATTAAATTAGAAGCTAGACAAGTTACTGCAAAATTGGTAAAAGGCAAACTAGCACACTTTGTCTAGTTGTTGTGCTTTGACCACTTTTGATGCTACTTACCATTGTGGGGATGGTAGTCAAATTAAGGAAAAAATTGCATGCCCAATTATTTCCAAGTTAATTGAATTGATGGATAGTCCATCATTTACAAAGTAGAATACATTCTTTTAGTACCTAAGTAATTGTTACGTATGGGATTACTCAAAGGTGTAGGAAAGTAAATTGCACACTATTTGCTTTTACTGGTTATAAAACACTTATATTGTTGTCAAATCCAGTGGGAGCATATTGGTGTAATTACTGAATAACATATATTAATGTAATGATCTGTAATTCAGTGGGAGCTACAAGTTTGTTATCTTGGTAGTAACCCAGATTATCTCTAGAATGTCTTGAGATAATTACTTTCCAATTGTAGACACTTGTGGGTTTAAGGATAGTCATGTGTGTTTCCTTACTAGACAAGGTGGTTCTATATCTACAAATATCTATGACACAATCATATTGATCACATTAAACAAACGCGTGACGTGTTGTTTATCTGATACATGATGTTGTTCCATGCACAAGTGGGATAAATCTTAATTGTGTGCAAGCAACAACACAAAGGAATATGATTTAAAGGATTCTCTTGACTGCAAGGTAAGAGAATTAATGTTCTAATGTGATTTATTCACATCTAATTTATAGAACACTTGGAATTAATATCTAGCGTAAGTGAGACCTTGACATAGATATTAATGACAAGGTAAATTACATACTTTCATTACTAGCAGATCAACTGATGTAATGAAACTATGTTAATTTGCAAGTTCTAAATTAGATTCTTATTAGAACAAGTGTCAATATGATAAGGAGATTACTTCAAACTAAATATTTATGTATTATTGAAATGACATAAATAAATGAAGTAATCTACTACTACTTCAAACTTGAATGTTTATGTATTCTTGGAATGTCAAAAATATATGAAGTAAATAAATTAACTTGAAATACTAGTGAAACCAAATTGTGGTGTTCATGATTACTTTAGTTATGCATATTTATATTTTATTGTAAAGATATAAATATGAAGTCTTTTAATTGTTACAAGACTTATAATAAAGTAGGACGTTAACTTGTTATGTTATTTAACATATACAAGAATTCATTGAGTTGATCAATGATTTGTAACGTTAATTGGGATTATAACAGTTTATGTCTTCTTGTTAAGACATGGACATGAAGTGACTTGGTCAAAAAGTACTTATGATATATAGCATGCATTGGTTTGAAAAATCTATTTCACCATTGGTATGTGCTTATTCACATACCTTTTATTTACCAAATTAAGACCAAAACGACCAAAAACTAACCAAAATGCCAAAGATATTTGTGTTTTTGTGTTTGTTTATGTGCAGGAACGGATATCGTGAAAAAAGGACAAATTAAATTCAAAACTGGGAAAAACGAGCACGAGATACGGAAAAGACTCAGAACCGAAGCCGGGAGAGACATGTTTGGTCAAAAAGTCAAGATTAGTCCTCAAAGATCCACCAAATGTCAGAAATCACCCTTAGATCAACTTTTAAAAATTGACAATTTCAGTCCCTTAAATTTCAGTTCATTCACAAATGGTCCTTATTAAATCTTAAACCCTTTAAAAAACTTTAAAACCCGGATTTAAAACCAACCCACTCCCACCACTTATACTAGCCCAGCCCATCCCACCAAATCCTTTACCCAGCCCAACCCTTTGCTCCATACCCAACCCATAATGTAAACCCGGTCAAAATTATAAAACACGGTCAAAATAATATAAAAAATAACACTCTCACTTACCCGCGCCCCATTTCTACCCCCAAATAGATTAAACCCAGATTTTACTGTGCACACATGAACCCTAAATTCACCCGTATACTTTTCACAGCAATTAAGGGTACAATAGTCCAATCATAGGACTTCTAGAAGCTGTCAGAGGTGTCAGGAAGGGCAGGAAACACACGAATGGACGCGTGGCATCCTCCTATTGGACCGAACACCTCAGGGATTTTGATCTAAGGGCTATGGATGATGGGAAATGATCTAAGGGTGAAGATTGGCTGAGGGAGCACACGGATTGCCATTTTGATTTTGAGTTGTATTCTAAATTTTCTATTGTAACTTTTCAGTTTGATTAATGAATATTTAGCTTTAGTTTTCTTAAATTCTCATTTCTTTAATCTCATTTTAGCTTGTTAATTAGTTATAATCTCTTCTACTGTTCCATAAGTTCCTTCTGTTTAATCAATAGCTTTTATAAAATAATTTTGTTTCAATTCAGTTTCAAAAACAAAAACAAAAAAAAATATATATAAATATCCAAAAAATACAAAAAATATTATTATTCCATCTTCAATAAATTGTTTTATAAGTAGTATTAACTTATACAAGCTCATTAGCTTAGTGTAAGCTTTTGTTGAGTTCAATTCTATCTTTGCTACTCAAATACCAAAAAGTCAAACAGTCAGTCAAAAAAGTCAACTGTTCAGGGACAATAAGCTGTTGGAGGTGATACTGAGGGTTAATTTGATAGATCAAGTAAGATTTTGATGTATTTGGCCTATCTAAAGATAGGCTACATTGGAAAACCCCTCTGTTCTAGCTGAGGGGTGTTTTGTAAGTCTCATTTCATTTCTAGCTTATTTACTGCGTATTTTTTGATCAGTTTATTTTCTAGCTTAGTTGTCTGTGATTTCTATTTTTTAGATTAAAAGTAGCTTAGATAGTGAGAGTATAGGATAGATTATGGTTTAAAAACAGTTAGATCTAGGTAAATTGCAAAAACAGTTGTGATAAAGGGTGTTTGGCTTATTGTGACATTAAGCTGTTATACTGGTCACTTGCACATTCTAATACTTGATTAAGCTTTGATTAGATGTTTTCAGATTAAATCAGTAGGCATTAAGTTGATTATAGCTCACAATAGGAGTTTGGCCTTTTGTTAGAATTTTGAAAGCTTAAACTGTCAAATTAAGCTCTCATTAAGCTTAGCTTATTCAGATACCATTTTTGCATTTCATAGTTGCTTTTAAGTGATTGAGGCAGTAGACTAAGGCTGGGTTGAGTTGATCAATTTTTGCACACTTTTGCGCCAAAAATCCCATGTCTGCTGTTACAGAACCTGTTGTGCAGACTCCCCTTTTAAGCTGCTGATCTAGGATAGTTTTTAGCTTATTGAATTAAGCTGTGGACTCCATTGGTGGTTTATAGGTAGTTCATATACCAAGGTTTAAGGGAACTATCTGGGATTTGAGTTTCTGGCTTATTAACATAGCTTATTTCTAGCCTGCAAATCAGCCTCTAGGACTGCTTTTAGCCTGCAAGTAAAATTCAGTTACAAGTGCACCTTTTCTTGGCCTGATTTGAATAAGCTATTGATGTTGGAATTTGGAATTTTTAGTGTTTAAGTGTAGCCAATAGTACTGAGATGCTTTTGCCCCCATAAAGTTTCCAATAAACTGCTTATTTGGAGTACTTATTGGGGCTACAAAGTGGCTGTTTCACCACTTGATTTTGCTTTAATCTGTTACTGTTAATAGTGCTTTTGAGCTTATTCTGTGAACTTTTCTGGTTTTGTTAAGTTGATTTAAGTTTCATTTAGTGTGATAATTAGTGTTTGAACTTTGGATAATTTCTGGATCAGTTCTGCTTATTTTTGAGCTTATTCCAAACTGCTTATTGGCCTAAACAGCTTATTAGGGTTTAGATAAGTTCTCATTTCATTTTTCCTAGCTTCTTAGTATAATTTTAGAATTTTCTGGAAATTTTCACATTTTTCCAAAATCATTTAGTATTTTTAAATCATTTAATTAGTTTAAATTAGTTTTTAATTCATAAAAAAAATTAATAAAAAGTAAAAAAAATATTTTTCTTTTTCCAAAAATTTTCTTTTAATATTTAGAGTTTAGGAAAATTATTTTCGCAAATTTAGGATTTAGAATTTAAAAATTCACTTTTAATAACGTTTTTAAAAATTCGTCGCGTACGTTTTAAATTCCAATTTTCGTTTTTAGACTTTCATGCTTAGTTTACTTGTACCTTTAGCATAATTAGTTGTTTCTTTTATATATTTCATTAATCGTAGTGTAAAAACACCAATCATCACTTTCAATCACACATTCACTTCACATATTCGACACCGATACGAAAACTCGAATTCAACCTTCGTTGGGACACGACCCGGGGAAAATACATCCGTTGTGTTTTCCTTCGGAAACAAAAATACTACATCAAAAATGGCGCCGCTGCCGGGGAAGGCTTGAGAAGAGTTTGAATTTCGTTTGTTGAATCGTGTTTTGAAGACCCTTCCTCGGAAGTTATTTGTTTTTATAAAAAGAAAAAAAATACAAAAAGAAAATAAATAAAACACTTTTCCTAAAGTGTTTTCAAAAATACCAAAAATAATATAACATCACTTTCTTGAAAGTGTTGTAAACCATTCCGAATAAACAACAAAACAATCGTGAAATCATTTGATTTTCGGATTATCTTTCGATTACAACCTATACAAGTGGTTTAAGGATGGTTCGACATTAAATTGACGAACCGAAAGAGGCGGGTTTTTAATTAGCTTCGGCAGACCTTTGCTTCTCCGCCACTCGGCGCGTAGTCGTAAGAGAAACGAATATCGATTGAGGGATCGGTACCAAAAATATTGTGATTAATTTTCCTTAAAAATAAAAATCCAAAAATATTTTATTTTCAAATTTGGTTTTTCTTTTTAATTTTTTGTTTCTTTTTGGTGTATGCACACCCGTTCTTCTTCTTCTCTACCTCTTCTTTCACCACTCTCAAATCCTGAGAGGATTATTCGTCATAACAACCGTGTTCATTTCTCAACCGTTGAAGAAATGGACGACGACCCAAACAATCAACACCCGCCGATGGGTGGTGATGAAAACCAGAGGCCGGCTCCCGATCTCCGACCAATGGAAGAATTACTCCAATCACCTTTCAATGGTGGTGGCAAAGCAATCGTGATACCCGATATGTTTGCAAATCAATTTGAAATAAAAACCGGGTTACTTAATCTTATCACCGGTATTTCCTTTCACGGCTTAGAAAATGAAGATCCTCATTCCCATGTCCAGAAGTTCATTGACATCACAGAAACACTCAATTTAAATCACGTTCCTCATAATGTGCTTAAATTGAGGTTGTTCCCTTTTTCTCTCGTAGGAGCAGCCCGGACTTGGCTTGATAAGGAACCTCCTAATTCGATTTTTACTTGGGATGACTTAGCCTCCAAGTTCGTGAACTACTTTTATCCTCCTTCTAAAACATCGAATCTCAGAAATCAAATCACTCGATTTCAGCAAGCTTTCGATGAATCGTTCAACGAAGCTTGGGATAGATTCAAAGAGTTGTTAAAGAAGTGTCCTAATCACGGATTTTCAACCTTGCTTCAAATTGATACTTTCTACAATGGGTTGAATCCATCTGATCAAGATTCACTCGATTCTGCTGCGGGTGGAAATTTTCTGACTAGAAATACTCAAGAAGCTTTGACTATCATTGAAAATAAAGCCAGAGTGAGGAATTCTAGAACCAAAGCTCAAGTTTCAAGTAACAAATCAGATGATGCTTTGACCCGAGCTTTAAATGCTAATAGCAAAACAGAAGAGATTCTTGCCGCTTTCTCTACACAGATGAATAATATGTCCACTGCTATCTTAAGAATACATCAAAGTATGAATCAAAACAACAACAATCAACAAGTCAATGTTGTGAATCAAAAATGTGAGATTTGCGATGGTCCACATCCTTATTATGATTGTCAAGCCTCCGGTGGCCAAGGTTTGAATGCTACTGTAGCATCAGTAACCTACAATCAGATTCAAGGATTCCGTCCTTAAGGTGCTAATAACCAAATGGGACCACCCGGCCTTTCTTCATTCCACAACCATCAAAACCATTCCCCTCAACATTACAATCATCAAGTCAATGTTGTAAACCAAAGTTGTGAAACTTGTGGTGGTCCACATCCGTATTTCGAGTGCCCAGCCGCCGGTGGCTACACTCAAGAGAGAGTTTATGCTGCTGCGGGATCCTATAACCAGGGAGGTAACGGTTACCAACCACAAGGAGACCGTAATCTTCTCAGCTACCGTTCTAACAAATTTCTCGGACCACCCGGTTTCACCCAAAATCAAGATCAGAATGTGCCAAACCGCAATCAAAATCGGGCTAATCAAGGGAATTTCAACCAAGGGCAAAATTATCAAAATCAGGGGAATTTTAATCGAGGCCCGAATCAAGCAAATTTTCAAAACCAAGGAAATCAGAATCAGGGAAATTTTCAAAACAACAACCAGGGTTTTAATCAAAACCACCGAGGGCCAAATCTTAACAATAATCAAAATCAAGGATTTGTGCAAAATCAATCGCCCTCGGATGAGATATTGAAACAATTACTTCTTCAAAACCAAAATCAACAAAAAGCCCAGGGAGAAACAATTAAGATGTTGGTTAATCAGATGTCAGCAATCCAAAAGTCTTTAAATGATCGACCCTCGGGCTCTGGAACTCTTCCAAGCAATACGATCGCTAACCCGAGGGGCGATGCTAAGGCGATCACTACAAGGAGTGGTGTTTCTTACGATGGACCCACGGCTCCGACTACCTCTTCTTCTCTACCTCCTAAGGTAGTCGCCCGTGAGACCGAGGTGACAAAGGACATGGAACTTCCTACTAATAACGGAAGGACCGAAGACGTCCAACCTCCGGTTGTCCACCCATCGAAACCTAAGGATGTGCTTGAGCCCGAAAAAGCTCCCGAAGAAGCTTCCGTAAAAGCAAAACTTCCATATCCTTCGAGATTGAATGATCAAAAGCTCCGCGAAAAAGCTTCAAATCAAATGGAGAAATTCTTTCAAATCTTCCAAGATTTGCATTTTGATATAAGCTTCGCGGATGCTTTACTTCTGATGCCTAAGTTTGCTTCCACCATCAAGGGTTTATTGAGCAACAAGGAAAAACTATTCGAATTAGCAAAAACTCCTCTGAACGAGAATTGCTCAGCGGTTCTCCTTAAAAAGCTTCCCGAAAAGCTTGGAGATCCCGGAAGATTTCTCATCCCATGTGATTTTCCGGGAATGGTTGAATGCTACGCCTTGGCCGATCTTGGTGCAAGCATCAACTTAATGCCGCTCTCCGTCTGGGAAAAGCTTTCTCTTCCTGAACTTACCCCCACTTGCATGACCCTCGAGCTTGCAGACCGGACCACGACTATTCCGCTTGGCATAGCCGAGGATGTCTTCGTCAAGGTAGGGAAGTTCCATTTTCCAGCAGATTTTGTGGTTGTTAATTTCGATGCTGACCCCCGAGTTCCTCTAATTCTCGGAAGATCGTTCTTGAGGACCGGGCGGGCTTTGATTGATGTTTACGGTGAAGAAATTACGTTGAGGGTTGATAATGAGGCCGTTACTTTTAACCTTGATCGAACTTTCAAATACTCCTCCAATCATGATTCTGTTCCAGTTAATCGAATTGATGTGATTGATGTTGCCTCGGAGGAGTATTCTCAAGAAGTTCTTGGATTTTCCGACAAATCCTCGAGTGGCAATCCCACTCCTTCTTCTCAACCCATTCTTTCCGACCCTTCCCCGTCCCTCACTCCGTTTGAGGGAAGTGATTTCTTCCTGGAAGAGGTTGATGACTTTCTTGCTTTTGAAACACCAACTTCACCAAAAGTTGATGATTCTTATCTTGATCCGGAGGGAGATATTCTTTTGCTTGAAAGATTATTGAATGAAGATCCGACATCTTCTCTCCCTCCAATGAAAGAAATTCGAAAAGAAGAAATCAAAGAAATTAAGCCGTCTACTGAGAATCCTCCAGAGCTTGAGCTCAAGGATTTACCTCCTCATCTCGAGTATGCTTTCTTAGAAGATACCGACAAATTTCCCGTCATCATTTCTAAAAATCTTAAAGATGAGGAGAAGACCCAACTCTTAGACGTGCTTAAAAAGCATAAGAGTGCCATCGCTTGGCAGATCTCCGATATAAAGGGCATAGACCCTCGGTTCTGTACTCATAAGATCTTATTGGAAGATAATTTCAAACCCGCTGTTCAGCAACAGAGACGGGTTAACCCAAAAATCCATGATGTCATAAAAAAGGAAGTTCTTAAACTCCTTGACGCAGGGATGATTTATCTGATCTCAGATAGCTCATGGGTTAGCCCAGTCCACTGTGTGCCCAAAAAGGGTGGAATGACCGTTGTGAAAAATGAAGAAAATGAGTTAATTCCCACACGTCTCGTCACCGGATGGAGAGTGTGTATCGATTATAGAAAACTCAATGATGCTACCCGTAAAGACCATTTCCCTCTACCATTTATGGACCAAATGCTTGAGCGTTTGGCAGGAAATGAGTTCTATTGTTTTCTCGATGGCTTTTCCGGGTATTTTCAAATACCAATTGATCCCCAAGATCAGGAAAAGACCACCTTCACGTGTCCTTATGGAACATTTGCCTACCGACGCATGCCTTTTGGCTTGTGCAATGCTCCGGGCACGTTTCAGAGGTGCATGATGGCCATATTTCACGATATGATCGAGAAGACGATGGAGGTCTTTATGGATGATTTCTCCGTCTATGGAAATTCTTTCTCATCTTGCCTCTCCCACTTAGACAAAATGCTACAAAGGTGCGAAGACACCAATCTTGTGCTAAATTGGGAGAAGTGCCATTTCATGGTTAAAGAGGGCATTGTCCTCGGCCATAAGATTTCCAAATCCGGGATTGAGGTAGATCGAGCTAAAATCGATGTTATCGCTAAGCTACCTCATCCCACTACCGTTAAAGGAATCCGAAGTTTCCTTGGTCATGCCGGTTTCTACAGACGATTTATTCAAGACTTCTCTAAAATCGCCCGGCCTCTGACCCATCTTCTTGAAAAAGATGCTCCGTTCATCTTTTCTCCCGAATGCATCGAAGCATTTGAGGTTCTCAAAAAGAAACTGACTGAAGCTCCGATCTTGGTTGCCCCCGATTGGGACTTGCCCTTTGAGCTAATGTGTGATGCAAGCGATTATGCTATCGGTGCAGTCCTAGGGCAACACAAGTCAAAATACTTCCAACCGATACACTATGCTAGCAAGACAATGACCGACGCTCAATCTCACTACACTACTACTGAGAAAGAGTTGTTGGCCGTTGTCTACGCTTTTGAGAAATTTAGACCATATCTTGTCTTATCCAAAAGCATAGTGTATCTTGACAATGTAATTGCTTGCAAATAATAACAACAACGATCTTAGCAAAAACTGTTTGTTATTCAATTATCCAAACACCCCTATATCTGTAATTGATGCTTTTTTCCACTGATCCAAACACCCCTTTTTACTCAAATTTCCAACTACATGATCGCTATACCTTGCAGGAACCTTAATTTTTCTTTTTTGTGTTTTCTTTTTATTCGACATGGTTAAGAACTAGTAACTAATAGGCAAACATCAAAAACTGAACGATTCAAGCAAAAATAGAGAAAGTTGAAATTTGGCGCCAAAACATCAAATTTGGGGGTTTTTTGAAAATTTAACGAAAATCAGATCAAAGCTAATCATTGTGTGCGCAATGATTAGCTGAATCGAATGATGTAATCAGAATTGAAATTCGTTTAGAATTCAGGAAGAAATAGATGAAACAGTGAAGAATTTTAATGGTGAGAAAACGGTTATTTTGAGAGAAAAGAGAGGAGAGAAAACCGCTTGACCTTGTTTTGTGTATTTCGGTATAATCGGAAAATATTGACTTAACAATGTAATTATGTAACGTTCTTTATATTTTATTTCTAATTATTTATTTTCAATAAAAATGTAGTATTTTTTCACTTGTGTATAAGTATGTATATCTATATATGACATATGTATATTATAAAAATAAATAAGTAAGAAAAAAGAAAAAGAAAATTATAAAAATAAACAATGATTAACTAAAAAAAAAAAGGTACTACTAAATGTACCAAAGAATTTTTAAACATTAAAAAGTGTGCTATTTTTGTACGCGTAATTTGCAAAAGAGGATTATGTGATTAAGTAGCACTCCTAGTCTCTTAAATGTAGTAGTAGTAATAGGATTAGCTGCTTGAAACTTATCATAAAGATATTTATTTTATTTTTAATTATTATTGTATACATTAATTACATTCACTAGTAAAGAATGGTGTAACACAGATAAATACGTTTTCAAACATATTTGTTCGCATTAATTTACTTTTCTTTGTTATTTAATTTAATTGTCTTTTAAGTTAATATTAGTTTAAAATTAAAATATTCAAAACCCTTATTGATTACTTGCTTTCAATTAAACCAATAAAACACCTCATTATTTTCTTAGAGAATGATCAATCCCCTGTTGTTACCTTTTCTTCCTAAACCTAATGAACTCATCCCAGCGATCCAGTTTTTTATCAAAACAAAAAAACCCACTTTATTCATTAAAAAATAAATAAATAAATAAATAAAATCAAATATCTCACAAACCGTTATTCATCACGCAAAAAAAATCATACCATTATAACGAGAATTAAATTATCTTTCTATAGATGGGCACTTTTATATACTTTCGAGGAACTTTTTTTTTTCAACTTTTTTTTGTAAGTGTTGAAATTTACGTCTGAAAAAATCACATGTAATTAGTTATATTAAAATCACATGCGATCTCTAACATACAAATCACACATGATTCCTAACATTAAATCACATGCGAATGACGGTTACATTGTAATCAAAACTTTTAGCGAATAATATTATTTGTTCATATGTTTTTTGTGATGATAACTTTACGCATGACGAAAATTGTAAGGAATAAGTTTATCGCCCAGTAGTTTATATAAATATGGTAGAGTACCCGTGCATAACGATGAAATGACTATACAAAAAAGCTAGTTAGTAATATTACGAACTTGTGACAATTGACGGTTAAAGGTACTTGCTAGTCAATAAATGTGATGTATAGATTAAATATGTTGTACATTTAGTTTTATTATTTGTATTTCTTAAATTGATGTTTTTGTGTTTGAATGATTTGTATAATATGTTTTATTATTTTTATTGCTTTAAATATTCTTAATTTGGCCATAAGATATTTTTTTTATATATAAAAAATGTCTAAAATACATATGTACTCAAAATATATTAGTTATACTTTTGGATCAAATTGTAAAATCTAATACAACTACTTTTCTCTTCCTAACTCAAAACATTTTTTCTTTCTCAGCTTTGTTTAATAAAGAGTGGTGGTAACATAAAAGATGATGAATTTATAAAACTTGACTGACGATGTGAAGTGGTATTGTTATTGCATATAATTTATTATTTATCTTTTTTAATTATTTGTAAATTATTTTTAGTGAAAAGATTAAAGTAAGTGAATATGAAAATTGGAAAGTGACATTGGTTAAAAATTTCAAAACACAAAAAGCTAGTAGCATTTTGGCCTTTGACTATACAAGGGGTCCCACCTAATTAATTACTGTTGCAAAATACGATCATAAAGAAGTAGCAGAGTTATCAAAGTTTAAATAACTTTTTGGTATATTTGGTGTAACAAGTTAATGATTGTGTAATTATTTTGGTGTATTTAGACACTCCAAAGATAAACATTTGGTGAAAAGTGGTTACAATTTTCACCTAAATTTAAATAAACTTTTGATAAATACATTAATTCTTACAAGACCCACAGTGTAAATTCCTCACGATAAAAGTTACATACCTTGAGAGCATCCAATAAATGATTTTTTTTCCAGGGATTGAACTGCTTGTCTTGATAAAACCCCATCACTATTCTCATGGGTTTCCTTAATCCGAATGTTATCATTGTTGTGTATCTTACTTCGATTTAATCGAATGAAAAAGGGGTTTGTTGAAACTGGGTTTTGATTGGAGTTGAACCCATGTTCATCTAGTTGTTAGCTAGGGGTTTGTGTGCCACTGACTTTAAGGGGGTGTACTGTTTGGATTCTGTTTTTATCAGTTACGTTTAAATATGTGTTCTTTACTTTTGACTTTTTATCGTTAACCTGAATGGCTTTGTCAGCTTTGAGTCGGTCAACAATCTCTTGTGTTTGATTTCAGAGGGTCCATTCACAAAGTATCGGGAGGTCTCGGGATGTACAACCATGAATTTTTGTGGCTTAGTGGTATTTTTGTTAAAAAAAAATTAATTTTTCTAAATGCGCCATGCCGTTGTTTTATTTAGTTTGTTTGTAAATGCATCTTATCACTTTGTGTTTTCATTTCGTCCCTAACCATCCTCATTGCGCCAGTTATACGATAGAAAAAGCTAATTTACTCTCTTTCTAACAACAATACCAACAAACTTTTAATCAATTTGCATCATGCAACAATCACCACCGCAAATAACAGGGCCATCTTCATCTTTGAAAAGACAAAAGAGACGCCAAACTCAAAAGAAGATAGATCTCTTTTGTAAGACTTGGACTCCTCGAGAAGAACTACTTGTTGAGTTTCGCCCCTGTTCGCCTTCGTGTGACTTGGTTACGGATCATGGATGAACATTTTATTGAGTATGCACATTGTTGTGTAGTGACTCATGCTTAAGAAAACAGAGGATGGAGAAGGAACAATAATATGCACACTAAACAAATAATATTCCACACACAATTATGATACAGATATAAGGTATTTATACATAGGATATTGACGGTTAACAAACTAACTTATGATAACCGACATAAACTAATCAAACCGACAACTGCTCCTAATTTTGGCGCCATTTTTCCACTGCATTTGACTTTTTGGTTTGACCATTAATTAATATTATAAGTAATAGTAATTTATTGATTATTTGATTCCAACATTCTCTCCCCTAATCAAGAAATTATGAACTATACTCTGTTTCTTGTTCATCCTCGTTTATGCAGTCCTTCTCGTCTTCTCTTGATCGATCTTGATAGTATTGTTTCTTTCATAGAATATTCCTTCAATATTATCATCATACTCGTCATAGTTAAAATCCTAGATCAAAGGGTTAAAACCCTAGAGCCTATAAACGATCACGTAACTTGTTTTAGTACATTTAAGAAGGTCTAAAACGAGTTTCCACAGACTGCTTTTAGCCTGCAAGTAAAATTCAGTTAAAAGTGCACCTTTTCTTGGCCTGATTTGAATAAGCTATTGATGTTGGAATTTGGAATTTTTAGTGTTTAAGTGTAGCCAATAGTACTGAGATGCTTTTTCCCCCATAAAGTTTCCAATAAACTGCTTATTTGGAGTACTTATTGGGGCTACAAAGTGGCTGTTTCACCACTTGATTTTGCTTTAATCTGTTACTGTTAATAGTGCTTTTGAGCTTATTCCGTGAACTTTTCTGGTTTTGTTAAATTGATTTAAGATTCATTTAGTGTGATAATTAGTGTTTGAACTTTGGATAATTTCTGGATCAGTTCTGCTTATTTTTGAGCTTATTCCAAACTGCTTATTGGCCTAAACAGCTTATTAGGGTTTAGATAAGTTCTCATTTCATTTTTCCTAGCTTCTTAGTATAATTTTAGAATTTTCTGCAAATTTTCACATTTTTCCAAAATCATTTAGTATTTTTAAATCATTTAATTAGTTTAAATTAGTTTTTAATTCATAAAAAAAATTAATAAAAAGTAAAAAAAAATATTTTTTCTTTTTCCAAAAATTTTCTTTTAATATTTAGAGTTTAGGAAAATTATTTTCGCAAATTTAGGATTTAGAATTTAAAAATTCACTTTTAATAACGTTTTTAAAAATTCGTCGCGTACGTTTTAAATTCCAATTTTCGTTTTTAGACTTTCATGCTTAGTTTACTTGTACCTTTAGCATAATTAGTTGTTTCTTTTATATATTTCATTAATCGTAGTGTAAAAACACCAATCATCACTTCAATCACATATTCGACACCGATACGAAAACTCGAATTCAACCTTCGTTGGGACACGACCCGGGGAAAATACATTCGTTGCGTTTTCCTTCGGAAACAAAAATACTACATCAAAAATGGCGCCGCTGCCGGGGAAGGCTTGAGAAGAGTTTGAATTTCGTTCGTTGAATCGTGTTTTGAAGACCCTTCCTCGGAAGTTATTTGTTTTTATAAAAAGAAAAAAAATACAAAAAGAAAATAAATAAAACACTTTTCCTAAAGTGTTTTCAAAAATACCAAAAATAATATAACCTCACTTTCTTGAAAGTGTTGTAAACCATTCCGAATAAACAACAAAACAATCGTGAAATCATTTGATTTTCGGATTATCTTTCGATTACAACCTATACAAGTGGTTTAAGGATGGTTCGACATTACCGAAAGAGGCGGGTTTTTAATTAGCTTCGGCAGACCTTTGCTTCTCCGCCACTCTGTGCGTAGTCGTAAGAGAAACGAATATCGATTGAGGGATCGGTACCAAAAATATTGTGATTAATTTTCCTTAAAAAAAAAATCCAAAAATATTTTATTTTCAAATTTGGTTTTTCTTTTTAATTTTTTGTTTCTTTTTGGTGTATGCACACCCGTTCTTCTTCTTCTCTACCTCTTCTTTCACCACTCTCAAATCCTGAGAGGATTATTTGTCATAACAACCGTGTTCATTTCTCAACCGTTGAAGAAATGGACGACGACCCAAACAATCAACACCCGCCGATGGGTGGTGATGAAAACCAGAGGCCGGCTCCCGATCTCTGACCAATGGAAGAATTACTCCAATCACCTTTCAATGGTGGTGGCAAAGCAATCGTGATACCCGATATGTTTGCAAATCAATTTGAAATAAAAACCGGGTTACTTAATCTTATCACCGGTATTTCCTTTCACGGCTTAGAAAATGAAGATCCTCATTCCCATGTCCAGAAGTTCATTGACATCACGGAAACACTCAATTTAAATCACGTTCCTCATAATGTGCTTAAATTGAGGTTGTTCCCTTTTTCTCTCGTAGGAGCAGCCCGGACTTGGCTTGATAAGGAACCTCCTAATTCGATTTTTACTTGGGATGACTTAGCCTCCAAGTTCGTGAACTACTTTTATCCTCCTTCTAAAACATCGAATCTCAGAAATCAAATCACTCGATTTCAGCAAGCTTTCGATGAATCGTTCAACGAAGCTTGGGATAGATTCAAAGAGTTGTTAAAGAAGTGTCCTAATCACGGATTTTCAACCTTGCTTCAAATTGATACTTTCTACAATGGGTTGAATCCATCTGATCAAGATTCACTCGATTCTGCTGCGGGTGGAAATTTTCTGACTAGAAATACTCAAGAAGCTTTGACTATCATTGAAAATAAAGCCAGAGTGTGGAATTCTAGAACCAAAGCTCAAGTTTCAAGTAACAAATCAGATGATGCTTTGACCCGAGCTTTAAATGCTACTCCCTCCGTCCCTAAATAAATGTCCACTTTGACTTTTTATAGTCTTCCTTGTTCAACTTTGACTTTAAATTATTTTGTTTGTGTTGTATAATACTTGATGAAAATTATACTAATGAAAATACATTTAAAACCTAATTCATTCATATATTTTGCATCAAGTATTATATAACACAAACGAAAATATTTAAGGTCAAAGTTGAACAAGAAAGACCACAAAAGTCAAAGTGGACATTTAATTAGGGACGGAGGGAGTAATAGCAAAACAGAAGAGACTCTTGCCGCTTTCTCTACACAGATGAATAATATGTCCACTGCTATCTTAAGAATACATCAAAGTATGAATCAAAACAACAACAATCAACAAGTCAATGTTTTGAATCAAAAATGTGAGATTTGCGATGGTCCACATCCTTATTATGATTGTCAAGCCTCCGGTGGCCAAGGTTTGAATGCTACTGTAGCATCAGTAACCTACAATCAGATTCAAGGATTCCGTCCTCAAGGTGCTAATAACCAAATGGGACCACCCGGCCTTTCTTCATTCCACAACCATCAAAACCATTCCCCTCAACATTACAATCATCAAGTCAATGTTGTAAACCAAAGTTGTGAAACTTGTGGTGGTCCACATCCGTATTTCGAGTGCCCAGCCGTCGGTGGCTACACTCAAGAGAGAGTTTATGCTGCTGCGGGATCCTATAACCAGGGAGGTAACAGTTACCAACCACAAGGAGACCGTAATCTTCTCAGCTACCGTTGAAGATCATGGTGTGTGAGGCAACCATGTAAAGAAGAATCGGGTGATACAATCAAAACCATGAAGGAATTAACAAGGGGAAAGAAAACCCGTGTGACTCGGATCATCCAAGAAAAGTTGTGAAAACAAAGTTGTGTGAAGCAACAATCTAAATCAAGAAAACTGTGAAAGTCGTTTGTGTGAAACAAATAAAGAAGTGTGAAGCTAGCTAACCATCCCCGTGTGATTCAAGATCAATCAACAAGTTGTGTGGGACAATTAAAGGAAAAGTAAAAGGCAAGAGAATTTGTGTGATACAAATCAATCTACGAACAAAGAAGGAGCTAAAGAAGCATGGAAGAAGAATTCGAAGATTAGGGGGAAAATGTTGGACTATAATCTTCGATATCAAACAGTTAAATGCAGCATATAATAGATAGTTTTATATGCAGATGTTTTTAGAGTTTTGGAAAAATATTAAATCGTGTATGACTAGAATCGAACCCGGGACTGAGGGATTGCACACTTTACGTATGAATGATCAAAAGAATAATTAATATATATATTATTATATATTTTAATTATTTGGACATGAAATATGAACTAACGGACGATAAAGTAATTAACGGAATTTACTAATGACTGTTAGAAAATAAAGGAGGGGGTTAAGTGTCGAGTTTTGGAACTTGAGGATGTATTAAACTCAAACTTGGAGAACAAGTTTGGAGGCTATATATACACCCTCAAAACCTTTCAATCGGACGACACAATAATACCACAAAAAAGTCAGACGACAATAATAATATATTAAAAGGTCAATCGACGTTATCACATTCATTGCTTGTGTTGTACAGTAAGATATGTGTAAAGTAAGATATGTGTAAAGGTATTATCGTATAGTATCTTATGAAATATGCAAGATATGCAGTTCACTATGCATATTAATTACATGACGTGATATCTATCTTTGACATATGTATTGTACAGTATGTAAAAGAATGATTATTATTTACTTCCTTCTTGAATATTAGATTCAAGTTTTATTAAACAAAATAGTTTTGGTTTAATAATCGTGTTCATTCACTAGCATCAACCTTTGTTCGGTTATAGTACGTGTGTCATGAACTCGGATATAACTTACTTTAGTTATTGATCTTGGATTGTGGAACAAAAAGGGAAAGGGTTCCACGTTAATCCGTTTGATTGTTCAAGTGAAGGAGAAAGAAGATTTGATCCTTGTTCTTGCTAGGATCATAACGGTACGTTCCTATTTAATATTCGGTAATACTTTATACATGTTAAATATGATCCTTGCTTCCGCTATTACGTGCTTTGATGTTTATTTATTTATTTGAATGTCAAGATATTTAAATTCCAACAGTGGCATCACGAGCCAATTTAACATGTAATTGTTATTATCGAAACACATAATAAAAATCAAATCTAGATTTGGATTTACATGTATGCTAGTCGAATTTTTTTAGGGTTTTATTACTAGATCTAAAAATTAATTCGATCCATAATTGGGGGGGGGGGGTTCGACCCTTCTTAATTAAAAAGTTAGTTTTGTAACCCTAAATTAGGATATGTTTATGTGTTTATTTGAATAAGGGTTGCGTTCTTGAATGATCCATGATTTTTTCATGCAAAGAAATCATGGATTAGGGTTTGTTTTATTTGCTACATGTTTAGATAAATCTAAAATTAGGGAAGACCTAATCTATTAAATTAATGAATCAATTATGTGCAACAAGGTATATTATTATTAAAACTTACGTGGTCAATTGTTGGCGTCTGTGGTCCATTGGGTACAATGCGCTCGAAAACCAATGGGAGTTTTATTAATTATATACATAATAATTACACATATAGATTATTAATAGGATTTATCAAAAGGTTTGCATGTGGCTATATGATTTAATTGTTAAGATTATATACGTTATTTGTGTTTATTTAATTTTTGTTAAAATTATTTGTCTTATTTGTTTAAATTATTCTTTAATTGTAAGCAAAAAGAGGGTGATTTTTGGTATAAAAAAATTAAATGGACCTAATAACTATGAAACCTTAATGTGGTAAATTATTTATTGCCAAGTCTTATGTGCCGACAGTGGTTCGCTTCGCACGGTAATTTGCTCCCAGGCGAGACTAGCAATTTAATAATTTACTACATAATTTTATAAGACTTAGAATCATAAACTTTTAATTGATTGATGCAACTGTACAAATGGTCGAAGCGGCGGACCTAATTAGACAAACTATAAAGTGGGTATAAGGTTGGTACGCATTAAATTGTGACCTTAAAGAGACTCCATTCTGTCTCTCCGCTCGCCTGTGCGTCTAATTAGACTTACCAAGTACACCATTATATGTACGAAGCACCTTAAGGCAAAGTTGTAAGTTACTCAACGCCTCAATTAAAACTTTGTTGATTTAACTCTTAGCTAATTGGTAATTAAAATTGTTTTGAAAACCTATGATACAAAGATGAGTGCATGCATCTTTGTACATATTTTGATTATAACATCAAAATAAATACCCTATAAAATTTAAGTCCATGCTATCTAATTATAAGAGACACTTGAAGTTAATATCTGGCGTAAGTGAGACCTTGACACAGATATTAATGACAAGGTAAATTGCATTTTTTTATTGCCAGCAGATCAACTGAGTGTAATAAAATTATGTGAATTTACATGTTTCTAAATTAGACGACTTAATTAAGTTATAAGTGAGACCTTGAGACTTAAAGCATGAGATGGGAAGAAACATGCTTACATTGCAAATTGTTTGGCAAATGTAATTCCCATAAATTTAGGAGTCGGAAATTGTTTTGCGATTATTGTACGACAAGTTACCAGCTTTTGTACTTCCACTGCTAGCAGATCAACTGATGTGGTGGAACTATGAAAAGTTGGATCCTAGTTTTCAAGAAAATTAAATGGATATATTGTATTTCCTAGGTAATTTTTTTTTCTTGAAAAATTATTATCGAAAATACTAAAATTGAATTTTGTAAATTCATTTAATGTATTAATGCAACGTTAAAAACCGTAAACGTGGGGCATTCTTTTAGTGGAAAATTGATCTACACCCGTAGGGTTTTAGGCTAAAGTCAACTTTACTAAAAGAATAAACCAAGTCCACTTTCTTTGAGAAGAGTGAGACTTAAACCATATATCTTTTCATGAATGAGAAGGGTATAATGGAAAATTAGAATTTTCTAAATTCTAAGAAATAACTTATAGCAAAATTTTAATAGTTAAGAAAATTGCACATTTATGAGTTATTAAATTAGAAGCTAGACAAGTTACTGCAAAATTGGTAAAAGGCAAACTAGCACACTTTGTCTAGTTGTTGTGCTTTGACCACTTTTGATGCTACTTACCATTGTGGGGATGGTAGTCAAATTAAGGAAAAAATTGCATGCCCAATTATTTCCAAGTTAATTGAATTGATGGATAGTCCATCATTTACAAAGTAGAATACATTCTTTTAGTACCTAAGTAATTGTTACGTATGGGATTACTCAAAGGTGTAGGAAAGTAAATTGCACACTATTTGCTTTTACTGGTTATAAAACACTTATATTGTTGTCAAATCCAGTGGGAGCATATTGGTGTAATTACTGAATAACATATATTAATGTAATGATCTGTAATTCAGTGGGAGCTACAAGTTTGTTATCTTGGTAGTAACCCAGATTATCTCTAGAATGTCTTGAGATAATTACTTTCCAATTGTAGACACTTGTGGGTTTAAGGATAGTCATGTGTGTTTCCTTACTAGACAAGGTGGTTCTATATCTACAAATATCTATGACACAATCATATTGATCACATTAAACAAACGCGTGACGTGTTGTTTATCTGATACATGATGTTGTTCCATGCACAAGTGGGATAAATCTTAATTGTGTGCAAGCAACAACACAAAGGAATATGATTTAAAGGATTCTCTTGACTGCAAGGTAAGAGAATTAATGTTCTAATGTGATTTATTCACATCTAATTTATAGAACACTTGGAATTAATATCTAGCGTAAGTGAGACCTTGACATAGATATTAATGACAAGGTAAATTACATACTTTCATTACTAGCAGATCAACTGATGTAATGAAACTATGTTAATTTGCAAGTTCTAAATTAGATTCTTATTAGAACAAGTGTCAATATGATAAGGAGATTACTTCAAACTAAATATTTATGTATTATTGAAATGACATAAATAAATGAAGTAATCTACTACTACTTCAAACTTGAATGTTTATGTATTCTTGGAATGTCAAAAATATATGAAGTAAATAAATTAACTTGAAATACTAGTGAAACCAAATTGTGGTGTTCATGATTACTTTAGTTATGCATATTTATATTTTATTGTAAAGATATAAATATGAAGTCTTTTAATTGTTACAAGACTTATAATAAAGTAGGACGTTAACTTGTTATGTTATTTAACATATACAAGAATTCATTGAGTTGATCAATGATTTGTAACGTTAATTGGGATTATAACAGTTTATGTCTTCTTGTTAAGACATGGACATGAAGTGACTTGGTCAAAAAGTACTTATGATATATAGCATGCATTGGTTTGAAAAATCTATTTCACCATTGGTATGTGCTTATTCACATACCTTTTATTTACCAAATTAAGACCAAAACGACCAAAAACTAACCAAAATGCCAAAGATATTTGTGTTTTTGTGTTTGTTTATGTGCAGGAACGGATATCGTGAAAAAAGGACAAATTAAATTCAAAACTGGGAAAAACGAGCACGAGATACGGAAAAGACTCAGAACCGAAGCCGGGAGAGACATGTTTGGTCAAAAAGTCAAGATTAGTCCTCAAAGATCCACCAAATGTCAGAAATCACCCTTAGATCAACTTTTAAAAATTGACAATTTCAGTCCCTTAAATTTCAGTTCATTCACAAATGGTCCTTATTAAATCTTAAACCCTTTAAAAAAACTTTAAAACCCGGATTTAAAACCAACCCACTCCCACCACTTATACTAGCCCAGCCCATCCCACCAAATCCTTTACCCAGCCCAACCCTTTGCTCCATACCCAACCCATAATGTAAACCCGGTCAAAATTATAAAACACGGTCAAAATAATATAAAAAATAACACTCTCACTTACCCGCGCCCCATTTCTACCCCCAAATAGATTAAACCCAGATTTTACTGTGCACACATGAACCCTAAATTCACCCGTATACTTTTCACAGCAATTAAGGGTACAATAGTCCAATCATAGGACTTCTAGAAGCTGTCAGAGGTGTCAGGAAGGGCAGGAAACACACGAATGGACGCGTGGCATCCTCCTATTGGACCGAACACCTCAGGGATTTTGATATAAGGGCTATGGATGATGGGAAATGATCTAAGGGTGAAGATTGGCTGAGGGAGCACACGGATTGCCATTTTGATTTTGAGTTGTATTCTAAATTTTCTATTGTAACTTTTCAGTTTGATTAATGAATATTTAGCTTTAGTTTTCTTAAATTCTCATTTCTTTAATCTCATTTTAGCTTGTTAATTAGTTATAATCTCTTCTACTGTTCCATAAGTTCCTTCTGTTTAATCAATAGCTTTTATAAAATAATTTTGTTTCAATTCAGTTTCAAAAACAAAAACAAAAAAAAATATATATAAATATCCAAAAAATACAAAAAATATTATTATTCCATCTTCAATAAATTGTTTTATAAGTAGTATTAACTTATACAAGCTCATTAGCTTAGTGTAAGCTTTTGTTGAGTTCAATTCTATCTTTGCTACTCAAATACCAAAAAGTCAAACAGTCAGTCAAAAAAGTCAACTGTTCAGGGACAATAAGCTGTTGGAGGTGATACTGAGGGTTAATTTGATAGATCAAGTAAGATTTTGATGTATTTGGCCTATCTAAAGATAGGCTACATTGGAAAACCCCTCTGTTCTAGCTGAGGGGTGTTTTGTAAGTCTCATTTCATTTCTAGCTTATTTACTGCGTATTTTTTGATCAGTTTATTTTCTAGCTTAGTTGTCTGTGATTTCTATTTTTTAGATTAAAAGTAGCTTAGATAGTGAGAGTATAGGATAGATTATGGTTAAAAACAGTTAGATCTAGGTAAATTGCAAAAACAGTTGTGATAAAGGGTGTTTGGCTTATTGTGACATTAAGCTGTTATACTGGTCACTTGCACATTCTAATACTTGATTAAGCTTTGATTAGATGTTTTCAGATTAAATCAGTAGGCATTAAGTTGATTATAGCTCACAATAGGAGTTTGGCCTTTTGTTAGAATTTTGAAAGCTTAAACTGTCAAATTAAGCTCTCATTAAGCTTAGCTTATTCAGATACCATTTTTGCATTTCATAGTTGCTTTTAAGTGATTGAGGCAGTAGACTAAGGCTGGGTTGAGTTGATCAATTTTTGCACACTTTTGCGCCAAAAATCCCATGTCTGCTGTTACAGAACCTGTTGTGCAGACTCCCCTTTTAAGCTGCTGATCTAGGATAGTTTTTAGCTTATTGAATTAAGCTGTGGACTCCATTGGTGGTTTATAGGTAGTTCATATACCAAGGTTTAAGGGAACTATCTGGGATTTGAGTTTCTGGCTTATTAACATAGCTTATTTCTAGCCTGCAAATCAGCCTCTAGGACTGCTTTTAGCCTGCAAGTAAAATTCAGTTACAAGTGCACCTTTTCTTGGCCTGATTTGAATAAGCTATTGATGTTGGAATTTGGAATTTTTAGTGTTTAAGTGTAGCCAATAGTACTGAGATGCTTTTGCCCCCATAAAGTTTCCAATAAACTGCTTATTTGGAGTACTTATTGGGGCTACAAAGTGGCTGTTTCACCACTTGATTTTGCTTTAATCTGTTACTGTTAATAGTGCTTTTGAGCTTATTCTGTGAACTTTTCTGGTTTTGTTAAGTTGATTTAAGTTTCATTCAGTGTGATAATTAGTGTTTGAACTTTGGATAATTTCTGGATCAGTTCTGCTTATTTTTGAGCTTATTCCAAACTGCTTATTGGCCTAAACAGCTTATTAGGGTTTAGATAAGTTCTCATTTCATTTTTCCTAGCTTCTTAGTATAATTTTAGAATTTTCTGGAAATTTTCACATTTTTCCAAAATCATTTAGTATTTTTAAATCATTTAATTAGTTTAAATTAGTTTTTAATTCATAAAAAAAATTAATAAAAAGTAAAAAAAAATATTTTTCTTTTTCCAAAAATTTTCTTTTAATATTTAGAGTTTAGGAAAATTATTTTCGCAAATTTAGGATTTAGAATTTAAAAATTCACTTTTAATAACGTTTTTAAAAATTCGTCGCGTACGTTTTAAATTCCAATTTTCGTTTTTAGACTTTCATGCTTAGTTTACTTGTACCTTTAGCATAATTAGTTGTTTCTTTTATATATTTCATTAATCGTAGTGTAAAAACACCAATCATCACTTCAATCACACATTCACTTCACATATTTGACACCGATACGAAAACTCGAATTCAACCTTCGTTGGGACACGACCCGGGGAAAATACATCCGTTGCGTTTTCCTTCGGAAACAAAAATACTACATCAAAAATGGCGCCGCTGTCGGGGAAGGCTTGAGAAGAGTTTGAATTTCGTTTGTTGAATCGTGTTTTGAAGACCCTTTCTCGGAAGTTATTTGTTTTTATAAAAAGAAAAAAAATACAAAAAGAAAATAAATAAAACACTTTTCCTAAAGTGTTTTCAAAAATACCAAAAATAATATAACCTCACTTTCTTGAAAGTGTTGTAAACCATTCCGAATAAACAACAAAACAATCGTGAAATCATTTGATTTTCGGATTATCTTTCGATTACAACCTATACAAGTGGTTTAAGGATGGTTCGACATTAAATTGACGAACCGAAAGAGGCGGGTTTTTAATTAGCTTCGGCAGACCTTTGCTTCTCCGCCACTCGGCGCGTAGTCGTAAGAGAAACGAATATCGATTGAGGGATCGGTACCAAAAATATTGTGATTAATTTTCCTTAAAAATAAAAATCCAAAAATATTTTATTTTCAAATTTGGTTTTTCTTTTTAATTTTTTGTTTCTTTTTGGTGTATGCACACCCGTTCTTCTTCTTCTCTACCTCTTCTTTCACCACTCTCAAATCCTGAGAGGATTATTCGTCATAACAACCGTGTTCATTTCTCAACCGTTGAAGAAATGGACGACGACCCAAACAATCAACACCCGCCGATGGGTGGTGATGAAAACCCGAGGCCGGCTCCCGATCTCCGACCAATGGAAGAATTACTCCAATCACCTTTCAATGGTGGTGGCAAAGCAATCGTGATACCCGATATGTTTGCAAATCAATTTGAAATAAAAACCGGGTTACTTAATCTTATCACCGGTATTTCCTTTCACGGCTTAGAAAATGAAGATCCTCATTCCCATGTCCAGAAGTTCATTGACATCACAGAAACACTCAATTTAAATCACGTTCCTCATAATGTGCTTAAATTGAGGTTGTTCCCTTTTTCTCTCGTAGGAGCAGCCCGGACTTGGCTTGATAAGGAACCTCCTAATTCGATTTTTACTTGGGATGACTTAGCCTCCAAGTTCGTGAACTACTTTTATCCTCCTTCTAAAACATCGAATCTCAGAAATCAAATCACTCGATTTCAGCAAGCTTTCGATGAATCGTTCAACGAAGCTTGGGATAGATTCAAAGAGTTGTTAAAGAAGTGTCCTAATCACGGATTTTCAACCTTGCTTCAAATTGATACTTTCTACAATGGGTTGAATCCATCTGATCAAGATTCACTCGATTCTGCTGCGGGTGGAAATTTTCTGACTAGAAATACTCAAGAAGCTTTGACTATCATTGAAAATAAAGCCAGAGTGAGGAATTCTAGAACCAAAGCTCAAGTTTCAAGTAACAAATCAGATGATGCTTTGACCCGAGCTTTAAATGCTAATAGCAAAACAGAAGAGATTCTTGCCGCTTTCTCTACACAGATGAATAATATGTCCACTGCTATCTTAAGAATACATCAAAGTATGAATCAAAACAACAACAATCAACAAGTCAATGTTGTGAATCAAAAATGTGAGATTTGCGATGGTCCACATCCTTATTATGATTGTCAAGCCTCCGGTGGCCAAGGTTTGAATGCTACTGTAGCATCAGTAACCTACAATCAGATTCAAGGATTCCGTCCTCAAGGTGCTAATAACCAAATGGGACCACCCGGCCTTTCTTCATTCCACAACCATCAAAACCATTCCCCTCAACATTACAATCATCAAGTCAATGTTGTAAACCAAAGTTGTGAAACTTGTGGTGGTCCACATCCGTATTTCGAGTGCCCAGCCGCCGGTGGCTACACTCAAGAGAGAGTTTATGCTGCTGCGGGATCCTATAACCAGGGAGGTAACGGTTACCAACCACAAGGAGACCGTAATCTTCTCAGCTACCGTTCTAACAAATTTCTCGGACCACCCGGTTTCACCCAAAATCAAGATCAGAATGTGCCAAACCGCAATCAAAATCGGGCTAATCAAGGGAATTTCAACCAAGGGCAAAATTATCAAAATCAGGGGAATTTTAATCGAGGCCCGAATCAAGCAAATTTTCAAAACCAAGGAAATCAGAATCAGGGAAATTTTCAAAACAACAACCAGGGTTTTAATCAAAACCACCGAGGGCCAAATCTTAACAATAATCAAAATCAAGGATTTGTGCAAAATCAATCGCCCTCGGATGAGATATTGAAACAATTACTTCTTCAAAACCAAAATCAACAAAAAGCCCAGGGAGAAACAATTAAGATGTTGGTTAATCAGATGTCAGCAATCCAAAAGTCTTTAAATGATCGACCCTCGGGCTCTGGAACTCTTCCAAGCAATACGATCGCTAACCCGAGGGGCGATGCTAAGGCGATCACTACAAGGAGTGGTGTTTCTTACGATGGACCCACGGCTCCGACTACCTCTTCTTCTCTACCTCCTAAGGTAGTCGCCCGTGAGACCGAGGTGACAAAGGACACGGAACTTCCTACTAATAACGGAAGGACCGAAGATGTCCAACCTCCGGTTGTCCACCCATCGAAACCTAAGGATGTGCTTGAGCCCGAAAAAGCTCCCGAAGAAGCTTCCGTAAAAGCAAAACTTCCATATCCTTCGAGATTGAATGATCAAAAGCTCCGCGAAAAAGCTTCAAATCAAATGGAGAAATTCTTTCAAATCTTCCAAGATTTGCATTTTGATATAAGCTTCGCGGATGCTTTACTTCTGATGCCTAAGTTTGCTTCCACCATCAAGGGTTTATTGAGCAACAAGGAAAAACTATTTGAATTAGCAAAAAACTCCTCTGAACGAGAATTGCTCAGCGGTTCTCCTTAAAAAGCTTCCCGAAAAGCTTGGAGATCCCGGAAGATTTCTCATCCCATGTGATTTTCCGGGAATGGTTGAATGCTACGCCTTGGCCGATCTTGGTGCAAGCATCAACTTAATGCCGCTCTCCGTCTGGGAAAAGCTTTCTCTTCCTGAACTTACCCCCACTTGCATGACCCTCGAGCTTGCAGACCGGACCACGACTATTCCGCTTGGCATAGCCGAGGATGTCTTCGTCAAGGTAGGGAAGTTCCATTTTCCAGCAGATTTTGTGGTTGTTAATTTCGATGCTGACCCCCGAGTTCCTCTAATTCTCGAAAGATCGTTCTTGAGGACCGGGCGGGCTTTGATTGATGTTTACGGTGAAGAAATTACGTTGAGGGTTGATAATGAGGCCGTTACTTTTAACCTTGATCGAACTTTCAAATACTCCTCCAATCATGATTCTGTTCCAGTTAATCGAATTGATGTGATTGATGTTGCCTCGGAGGAGTATTCTCAAGAAGTTCTTGGATTTTCCGACAAATCCTCGAGTGGCAATCCCACTCCTTCTTCTCAACCCATTCTTTCCGACCCTTCCCCGTCCCTCACTCCGTTTGAGGGAAGTGATTTCTTCCTGGAAGAGGTCGATGACTTTCTTGCTATTGAAACACCAACTTCACCAAAAGTTGATGATTCTTATCTTGATCCGGAGGGAGATATTCTTTTGCTTGAAAGATTATTGAATGAAGATCCGACATCTTCTCTCCCTCCAATGAAAGAAATTCGAAAAGAAGAAATCAAAGAAATTAAGCCGTCTACTGAGAATCCTCCAGAGCTTGAGCTCAAGGATTTACCTCCTCATCTCGAGTATGCTTTCTTAGAAGATACCGACAAATTTCCTGTCATCATTTCTAAAAATCTTAAAGATGAGGAGAAGACCCAACTCTTAGACGTGCTTAAAAAGCATAAGAGTGCCATCGCTTGGCAGATCTCCGATATAAAGGGCATAGACCCTCGGTTCTGTACTCATAAGATCTTATTGGAAGATAATTTCAAACCCGCTGTTCAGCAACAGAGACGGGTTAACCCAAAAATCCATGATGTCATAAAAAAGGAAGTTCTTAAACTCCTTGACGCAGGGATGATTTATCTGATCTCAGATAGCTCATGGGTTAGCCCAGTCCACTGTGTGCCCAAAAAGGGTGGAATGACCGTTGTGAAAAATGAAGAAAATGAGTTAATTCCCACACGTCTCGTCACCGGATGGAGAGTGTGTATCGATTATAGAAAACTCAATGATGCTACCCGTAAAGACCATTTCCCTCTACCATTTATGGACCAAATGCTTGAGCGTTTGGCAGGAAATGAGTTCTATTGTTTTCTCGATGGCTTTTCCGGGTATTTTCAAATACCAATTGATCCCCAAGATCAGGAAAAGACCACCTTCACGTGTCCTTATGGAACATTTGCCTACCGACGCATGCCTTTTGGCTTGTGCAATGCTCCGGGCACGTTTCAGAGGTGCATGATGGCCATATTTCACGATATGATCGAGAAGACGATGGAGGTCTTTATGGATGATTTCTCCGTCTATGGAAATTCTTTCTCATCTTGCCTCTCCCACTTAGACAAAATGCTACAAAGGTGCGAAGACACCAATCTTGTGCTAAATTGGGAGAAGTGCCATTTCATGGTTAAAGAGGGCATTGTCCTCGGCCATAAGATTTCCAAATCCGGGATTGAGGTAGATCGAGCTAAAATCGATGTTATCGCTAAGCTACCTCATCCCACTACCGTTAAAGGAATCCGAAGTTTCCTTGGTCATGCCGGTTTCTACAGACGATTTATTCAAGACTTCTCTAAAATCGCCCGGCCTCTGACCCATCTTCTTGAAAAAGATGCTCCGTTCATCTTTTCTCCCGAATGCATCGAAGCATTTGAGGTTCTCAAAAAGAAACTGACTGAAGCTCCGATCTTGGTTGCCCCCGATTGGGACTTGCCCTTTGAGCTAATGTGTGATGCAAGCGATTATGCTATCGGTGCAGTCCTAGGGCAACACAAGTCAAAATACTTCCAACCGATACACTATGCTAGCAAGACAATGACCGACGCTCAATCTCACTACACTACTACTGAGAAAGAGTTGTTGGCCGTTGTCTACGCTTTTGAGAAATTTAGACCATATCTTGTCTTATCCAAAAGCATAGTGTATACGGACCATTCAGCTCTCAAGTATCTCTTAGCAAAACAAGATGCTAAACCGAGATTACTTCGGTGGATTCTTCTGCTCCAGGAATTTGATATTATCATTCATGATAAAAAAAAGGAGCAGAAAATCTAGCCGCTGATCATTTATCCAGACTTGAAAATCCCCATCAAAGTGATCTCGAGAAAAAAGAAATCACCGAAACATTTCCTCTCGAGACACTTGGGATGGTATCTTTAAAAGATGATCCAAATACCCCATGGTTTGCCAACTATGCAAATTACCATGCGGGGAATTTTGTGGTGAAAGGGATGTCGTCCCAGCAGTATAAGAAATTTTTCAAAGATGTTAAGCATTATTTCTGGGACGACCCCTATTTATTCAGAATATGTGCTGATCAAGTAATCAAACGGTGTGTGCATGGCCAAGAAGCTATTGATATCCTTAAGGCTTGCCATAATGTACCCACAGGGGGACATCATGGTGCCAGCTACACCGCTAAAAAAATCTTTGATTCTGGGTTCTATTGGCCGACTATCTATCGCGATGCCCACGACTTGGTAAAGTCATGTGACTCTTGCCAACGTCAAGGAAAAATCTCGCAAAAAGACGAAATGCCTCAAAATGCAATTCAAGTCTGCGAGATTTTTGACGTGTGGGGCATCGATTTTATGGGGCCATTCCCGTCTTCACGAGGGAATAAGTATATACTCGTGGCCGTCGACTACTTGTCAAAATGGGTTGAAGCGAAAGCGCTCCCCACTAACGACGCCCGAGTGGTGGTTAAGTTCTTGAAAAATCTCTTCTCCTGATTCGGAACTCCTCGTGCTATAATCAGTGATCGTGGTACTCACTTCTGCAATGATCAATTTGCAAAAGTTATGCTCAAGTATGGTGTCACTCACCGACTTTCTACCGCGTATCACCCGCAAACGAGTGGACAAGTCGAAGTTTTGAATCGTGGATTGAAACGTATTCTTGAAAGAACCGTTGGTGAAAACCGAGCCTCATGGGCCGACAAATTGGATGATGCTTTATGGGCCTTCCGAACAGCTTACATGACACCCATCGGGTGTACTCCTTACAAGCTGGTTTACGAAAAGGCCTGCCATCTGCCCATCGAGCTCGAACATAAGGCATATTTGGCCTTGAAACATGCCAATTTTGACCTTAAGACCGCGGGTGATCACCGTAAGCTCCAAATTAATGAATTAAATGAGCTTCGGGATCAAGCCTACGAGAACTCTTTGATCTACAAAGAGAAAACAAAGAGGATTCATGACTCTAAGATTAAAAACCACATTTTTAATGTTGGTGATCGAGTCCTCCTCTTCAATTCTCGGCTAAAGATTTTCTCGGGCAAACTCAAAACCCGCTGGTCTGGGCCATTCACCATCACTCAAGTTTTTCCATATGGAACCGTCGAGTTAGCTAAAAATGACAGTCCAAACTTTAAGGTGAATGGTCATAGGTTGAAGCACTATTTTGGAGGGGACATACCATCCATGGTTGTCCAGGATCTCCAAACTTTCCCCATGGACAAATAAATTCGGGGATCGAGTCAAGCTAAGAGACTCGGTTATATAAAACAAAGCGCTTCGTGGGAGGCACCCCATGCTTATCCATATATCTTCTTTCTCTTTTCTTAATAAGAGTGAGGAGGGTCACCTCTTCCATATCTTGTGTTTCGTGGTTTTCTGTGATGTGTCCAGGTTTGCCCGATTGATGAAGACTCTCGTGCTCGTGGTTTGCTTCTCTCCACTCGAGTTTCATCATTCGTTGCTCATCCGATATCCTAAATCTTATCGTTTTACGTTTATCTTTGGCATAATTAATAAACGGCCTTAGATTTTTGTAGGGATACCCGTACCTTTAAGACATTGAGGACAATGTCTCGTTTTAGTCTGGGGGGTCATCTTTCGATGTGATTTTTGCCTTGCATTTTTTGTAATTTACTCATGCAACCCCGTTTTTCCTCCAAAATTGAAAAAATCCAAAAAATGAGAAAAATTTTAAAAATTCTGTGCAAAAATATAATAAATTTTGACATTTTTGTTGACTTTTCGCTGGTGAGAGTAGGAATAAAATTCTGACTTGATCGGGCGTGTTGAGCCCTAGCTTGTCTCCTTGACCTTTTATAATCTATAAGCTCGTGCTAGTCTTTTACACAAGGAGCTATAAAATGCGAATTCTTTTTAAGAGTTTGCAAGTTCCCGTATTGACTTTATATATGCAGGGCTTGATTATTTGGCTAAGCATTCGCGGATCTTATTATTTAAGATTTTAAATTTGCGAAGAACGAGAAATGATAGAGTTGTTTATAAGTTAGATTGCTAAACATGGAGTAGTTGGTTCTCTTTAGAGCTCATCGAAGTTACTTGTGGCTTTTTGTTCCCATAAGCTTGTTTCACCCAAAAAAATAGAAATCTAGGAATAATTAAAGGTATTTTGGTTTTGGCGATAATTAGTTTTCACTCCTTCCTTAGAAAATCCTTGCTTATGAAAGTTGGGTACACATCAAGGTACTGCCAGTGTTACGGTGTAATAGGCAACTGATTCCTGATAGTACGTGCTATTGTCTCTATTGCTATAAAAGCCGTAGGACTCGTGATTTGGCAAAATATATAATGAATAATGAATAATAATATTAATAATCCAAAGCCGATAAAAGTTTTCTGTTTCCTGACGGTTCGCTCCCGTTGACTCAGACTTCAAAAAGGCAGAGGAAAAATATCCAAGGTCAAAATAAGACTCCCGATTCTTGACGGTTTGCTGCCGTTGTCTAGGTTGTTAAAAGGCCGAGGAATAATAATATGTGCTTAATAATGTTAAAAAATGCCAAATTTCGACTCCGGGGGTATCCTAATAAAAGCTTCTGTCTCTGGACTCGTAGATGAGTTGTTTCGGTCGTATATAAAAGGGATATCCTCAAAATCGTGTTAAATCAGAGACCTTGATGTGGACCTCATTTTTGTATGCAACGGTTTTCGAGGGAAGGTTTGGAAACTACTTAGCATCTAAACTAGGTATCTTTATCGGACTAAAAATTATCGAAATGAGAATTTGAAGAAATTCATTTCTCACCAAAAATAAAATAAATAGAGGAAAATAGGAATTTGGGAACAAAGAGTCCAGAATTAGCTTTCTGGGTAGTGTTGGCAATCTAACTTGTAAACAACAATGATTTCGTTTTTAAGCTTAGTTTGGGGACTCGTGAAAAATCAGGAACGACGAATTTTATCCGTATGGTCGCTTCTTCATGAGTCGTGTTTCCTACTCGAAGACCCTAAAAATTATTGATAAATAATGATTGTCAACAAAATCGTCACTTGATTATGAGAAAAATACAAAAATAAAATAAAAAGGAAAATTGGGGAGTTTTTAGAACTTAAGATTTCTTGATCTCTTTTGAAAATTTTGCTACTTCTCAAAGTTAGTAAAAAGAGATTGGAAATTTTCAGTTTCAAAAACGTGTTTTTATAACATTGCATGAGGACATTGCAATAGCTTAGTCTGGGGGATTTTGGTATGTGCTTATTCACATACCTTTTATTTACCAAATTAAGACCAAAACGACCAAAAACTAACCAAAATGACAAAGATATTTGTGTTTTTGTGTTTGTTTATGTGCAGGAACGGATATCGTGAAAAAAGGACAAATTAAAGTCAAAACCGGGAAAAACGAGCACGAGATACGGAAAAGACTCAGAACCGAAGCCGGGAGAGACATGTTTGGTCAAAAAGTCAAGATTAGTCCTCAAAGATCCACCAAATGTCAGAAATCACCCTTAGATCAACTTTTAAAAATTGACAATTTCAGTCCCTTAAATTTCAGCTCATTCACAAATGGTCCTTATTAAATCTTAAACCCTTTAAAAAAACTTTAAAACCCGGATTTAAAACCAACCCACTCCCACCACTTATACTAGCCCAGCCCATCCCACCAAATCCTTTACCCAGCCCAACCCTTTGCTCCATACCCAACCCATAATGTAAACCCGGTCAAAATTATAAAACACTGTCAAAATAATATAAAAAATAACACTCTCACTTACCCGAGCCCCATTTCTACCCCCAAATAGATTAAACCCAGATTTTACTGTGCACACATGAACCCTAAATTCACCCGTATACTTTTCACAGCAATTAAGGGTACAATAGTCCAATCATAGGACTTCTAGAAGCTGTCAGAGGTGTCAGGAAGGGCAGGAAACACACGAATGGATGCGTGGCATCCTCCTATTGGACCGAACACCTCAGGGATTTTGATCTAAGGGCTATGGATGATGGTAAATGATCTAAGGGTGAAGATTGGCTGAGGGAGCACACGGATTGCCAGCATGGCTGAAGCTAGAAGGTTCTCTTCGAGTCTATAAATAGAGGGATAATCTTCATTGATAGTATGTAGTTTTTTAGTGTAATGTTATGCTGTCATTTTGATTTTGAGTTGTATTCTAAATTTTCTATTGTAACTTTTCAGTTTGATTAATGAATATTTAGCTTTAGTTTTCTTAAATTCTCATTTCTTTAATCTCATTTTAGCTTGTTAATTAGTTATAATCTCTTCTACTGTTCCATAAGTTCCTTCTGTTTAATCAATAGCTTTTATAAAATAATTTTGTTTCAATTCAGTTTCAAAAAAAAAAAAAAAAAAAAAAAAAAAAAAAGATAAATATCCAAAAAATACAAAAAATATTATTATTCCAGCTTCAATAAGCTGTTTTATAAGTAGTATAAACTTATACAAGCTCATTAGCTTAGTGTAAGCTTTTGTTGAGTTCAATTCTATCTTTGCTACTCAAATACCAAAAAGTCAAACAGTCAGTCAAAAAAGTCAACTGTTCAGGGACAATAAGCTGTTGGAGGTGATACTGAGGGTTAATTTGATAGATCAAGTAAGATTTGGATGTATTTGGCCTATCTAAAGATAGGCTACATTGGAAAACCCCTCTGTTCTAGCTGAGGGGTGTTTTGTAAGTTTCATTTCATTTCTAGCTTATTTACTGCGTATTTTTTGATCAGCTTATTTTCTAGCTTAGTTGTCTGTGATTTCTGTTTTTTAGATTAAAAGTAGCTTAGATAGTGAGAGTATAGGATAGATTATGGTTAAAAACAGTTAGATCTAGGTAAATTGCAAAAACAGTTGTGATAAAGGGTGTTTGGCTTATTGTGACATTAAGCTGTTATACTGGTCACTTGCACATTCTATTACTTGATTAAGCTTTGATTAGATGTTTTCAGCTTAAATCAGTAGGCATTAAGTGGATTATAGCTCACAATAGGAGTTTGGCCTTTTGTTAGAATTTTGAAAGCTTAAACTGTCAAATTAAGCTCTCATTAAGCTTAGCTTATTCAGATACCATTTTTGCATTTCATAGTTGCTTTTAAGTGATTGAGGCAGTATACTAAGGCTGGGTTGAGTTGATCAATTTTTGCACACTTTTGCGCCAAAAATCCCATGTCTGCTGTTACAGAACCTGTTGTGCAGACTCCCCTTTTAAGCTGCTGATCTAGGATAGTTTTTAGCTTATTGAATTAAGCTGTGGACTCCATTGGTGGTTTATAGGTAGTTCATATACCAAGGTTTAAGGGAACTATCTGGGATTTGAGTTTCTGGCTTATTAACATAGCTTATTTCTAGCATGCAAATCAGCCTCTAGGACTGCTTTTAGCCTGCAAGTAAAATTCAGTTACAAGTGCACCTTTTCTTGGCCTGATTTGAATAAGCTATTGATGTTGGAATTTGAAATTTTTAGTGTTTAAGTGTAGCCAATAGTACTGAGATGCTTTTGCCCCATAAAGTTTCCAATAAACTGCTTATTTGGAGTACTTATTGGGGCTACAAAGTGGCTGTTTCACCACTTGATTTTGCTTTAATCTGTTACTGTTAATAGTGCTTTTGAGCTTATTCTGTGAATTTTTCTGGTTTTGTTAAGTTGATTTATGTTTCATTCAGTGTGATAATTAGTGTTTGAACTTTGGATAATTTCTGGATCAGTTCTGCTTATTTTTGAGCTTATTCCAAATTGCTTATTGGCCTAAACAGCTTGTTAGGGTTTAGATAAGTTCTCATTTCATTTTTCCTAGCTTCTTAGTATAATTTTAGAATTTTCTGGAAATTTTCACATTTTTCCAAAATCATTTAGTATTTTTAAATCATTTAATTAGTTTAAATTAGTTTTTAATTCATAAAAAAATTTAATAAAAAGTAAAAAAAAAATATTTTTCTTTTTCCAAAAATTTTCTTTTAATATTTAGAGTTTAGGAAAATTATTTTCGCAAATTTAGGATTTAGAATTTAAAAATTCACTTTTAATAACGTTTTTAAAAATTCGTCGCGTACGTTTTAAATTCCAATTTTCGTTTTTAGACTTTCATGCTTAGTTTACTTGTACCTTTAGCATAATTAGTTGTTTCTTTTATATATTTCATTAATCGTAGTGTAAAAACACCAATCATCACTTTCAATCACACATTCACTTCACATATTTGACACCGATACGAAAACTCGAATTCAACCTTCGTTGGGACACGACCCGGGGAAAATACATTCGTTGCGTTTTCCTTCGGAAACAAAAATCTACATCACCATTAACTTGATTTAGTTGGTAAGTAGATAAGCCAAACAAAATATATTTATCTTAAATATTGTAAGGTTGTCTTACAATATTAATCCTAATGAAATACATAATGGTTATGGTACATTCAGTTAGGAAATCAAACTCTTGTTATATTGTTTGATTAAAGATAACTATATCTTCTTTTCTTCCAAAAGTTATCAAGGTTAGGAAATTGAGTATGCATTGTATATACTCAATTAGACTCCAACCTAGAAGATTAATAAGACACCATTTATTATGGAATGTGATGAATGTCATTAAGTCTTAAAATTGAAGTTTAGAATTTGTTAAAATGCTTTTGAGTAGGTTATTAACAAACTTCATGTAAGGAACTGTCAATGTGTATTTTGTGTTGTTCTACTTGCTAAGTATTTATGGACAGTCTATCAATTGCAAAAGGCAAGTGGGAGTTTTATCTTGAAAAGATAAAATTACAAGATACATGATCTTCTAAAACACACTAGCAAATGTCATGCTGAGGATTAAACATGTTAATGTTAAATCTCAAGATGATGGAATTCTCATTCATAGATCCGCAAGGATATCTCAAATATTTGTATAATATGTTGAGGATTATGAGTTACAGGATTATGGTAAACCTGTTGAAGAATTGCAAATATTGAATTTGGCAAGTTACTCATACTATGAATGATTAGATGCAGTCCATAAAGATAATTAGTTTTGGAAACTTAATTAATCTTAAACTCTATAGTTACACTATAGAATAATGATGAGTTTCTCAAAAGGAATAAAAATCCTAGAGATTTAAATTCCTGTGTAGAAATCATAATGGACAATTCTGTATACATATTTAATGTATGAAAGGATTATCAATCACACTTAAGCAATTAACTGTGATTGAAATTTTTTTCTAGGGACATTAAATGTATAAAGATTATGATTGTCATTCTTAGTTTCATTTATATGAAATTAACAATGGAATATCAAAACTCTTTCTTGAGTAATTACTTGTGCGAGGACGATAAGTAATTGAAAGGAGTATTTGAATTCAAATAATCTTTGGAAGTATACAAAGTGCAAATTATTTATGAATGGATTAATGCATGCATCTGGGATATACTTATGTTTAGTTATTAAATCCATATTTTGATTTGTAATTAAAATAAGATATTTCCTTAATATTCCTGAAAGCTAGTGGGAGTGCTAAATTTATTTTCTTATTTCATATATGTTGCATAACATATAGGAAGTAGCATTCTATTAACATTAGATGTTAAGTCTTAGTCTGAAATGAAACTTCATTATGAAAATTTAGAAAATAAACATACAACCTTGGAATATATGTTTATTGTTATAAACATAAGCGGTAAAATAATTGATTCTAATAAACATGATTATACTGTTAGAAAGTCTAGATAAATACATATCTTTGAAAAGATATGACATGAATAAATCTACGTTTGACGCAAGGATTTTTCATGTACATCATGTTGTTTGTTGTATCATGTTTGATGAAAGATGATTTGACAACATTAATATCTAATTTAAAGATTATTAGATAACTAAGTGTAATGGATATGGTTAGATTTAGAATTAACATCCTCATCCTGGAATAGCTCCTAAATTCTAATAATGAACCATATGGCAATTGTTGCGTAATTGATATAGCCGACAAATCTTGAAAGATTGGAAGGTATCAAACATTACACATTGGATATTAAAGTTTACGGGATTTTAAAGAGTATATTGTTGTTTGCATACAATGATGCTGATAAGATTGAGATGACACTCAATACTAGTCATGGTAGGATTTCATCCTAGTTAATGGCCATGTGTACTAGTTATGCTTAACTGTAAGCATAGTTGCATTTTACATTAAAGAATTAGAATACTTTAAACTATAAAAGGTTTGATAGTTTGCTTGTCATAAATTCGTGGTTGAGGATGTCACGTATTTTATGAAATATTATGTGGCATTATCAAGATAATTGATAGCACACATACAAGAACTTCATTAATTGAATTCTTGAAATAAGTATTCTCAAAATTCACATAGATCAAAATTAGTTGATTTATGCCTTGTCAACAAGTATGTTTGACATGACTTGAGGCATAATTCATTAATGGAAATTATCATGCATTGATCTATTTTAGTGTTTGGATAATGGGATGTTATTGAACAGTTATTATTTTAATGAAATAAAATAATGGTTATGTTTGTTTATCATTTTCTTAATAATATATCCTATATTTGCATGTTTATATCCTTGAATATATTTATATATTCTAAACTGTCTGTTGTCAGTTAATGATATGGGAATATCATTAAATTAAGGTAAATCTGAGTATTGGTATAATATACTTGAAAGTATACTGATGCGTTGTCATGCCAATTTCACATGATATTCAAATTGTTTGAGTATAGGACTTTATCCCGCCGACATGAGTTTACTTTATGGATCTTGTCATCAAGTAAATCATGAGTATATAGTTACCCTCAGACTTGAGATGCCAGATAACTGTCATGCATGTAGTGCATTTCTTTGATTCAATTTAACGCTATACGTAACTGGTAGCTATACGGATTGTTTTGGGAAGCGTTGCGAAGTGCATGTGTTATGCTCGTAGTCAAGATAGAATTTGTTCCTTCAAATTGTTTGGAGTTTAATACTGTTGGGCCCCTCGTAGGGTTGACAAGATGTTTGTGCAGCCGCACCCAAGATCTCCCCTGAATATGTTCAGATGATTTGGTAATCTTGCTCAATCATAAACAACGAGAAACATAATTATTAATAAAGAATGACTTGGATCCATATCTTTATTAATGTAGTATTAGAACAAAAGGATAAGTATGATGATTAATCATCAAGTGGTTTTTCCAGGAGACCACCACCCGAGTTGTACTAGGGGCATTGGCGTGTTGCTAGACGCTAACCAATGTCATTACCCTTTTAATAGATTTCCAAGTGGGAGCTGTTAGAGTTTTGGAAAAATATTAAATCGTGTATGACTAGAATCGAACCCGGGACTGAGGGATTGCACACTTTACGTATGAATGATCAAAGGAATAATTAATATATATATTTTAATTATTTGGACACGAAATATGAACTAACGGACGTTAAAGTAATTAACGGAATTGACTAATGACTGTTAGAAAATAAAGGAGGGGGTTAAGTGTCGATTTTTAGAACTTGAGGATGTATTAAACTCAAACTTGGAGAACAAGTTTGGAAGCTATATATACACCCTCAAAACCTTTCAATCGGACGACACAATAATACCACAAAAAAGTCAGACGACAATAATAATATATTAAAAGGTCAATCGACTTTATCACATTCATTGCTTGTGTTGTACAGTAAGATATGTGTAAAGTAAGATATGTGTAAAGGTATTATCGTACAGTATCTTATGACATATGCAAGATATGCAGTTCACTATGCATATTAATTACATGACGTGATATCTATCTTTGACATATGTATTGTACAATATGTAAAACAATGATTATTATTTACTTCCTTTTTGAATATTAGATTCAAGTATTATTAAACAAAATAGTTTTGGTTTAATAACCGTGTTCATTCACTAGCATCAACCTTTGATCAGTTATAGTACGTGTGTCATGAACTCGGATATAACTTACTTTAGTTATTGATCTTGGATTGTGGAACAAAAAGGGAAGGGTTCCACATTAATCCGTTTGATTGTTCAAGTGAAGGAGAAAGAAGATTTGATCATTGTTCTTGCTAGGATCATAACGGTATGTTCCTATTTAATATTCGGTAATACTTTATACATGTTAAATATGATCATTGCTTCCGCTATTACGTGCTTTGATGTTTATTTATTTATTTGAATGTCAAGATATTTAAATTCCAACAGATGTGACAGTGTGTATAGTTAAATAAGTCACATAAGTATTAGTATAAGTTAGTATGTTTATCTATAAGCAGTTAGGCAGTAAGTTACAGGAAATATAAGTTAGTTATTTTATGGTTATATCTAAACCATTGATGCGCGTGATGTGTCGTTGCGGTTTAGCAGTTTTAATGCCTACTCAAGTTTTAAATTTATATTTAGCCGACTTATCAATAACACACACACTTAACGAGCAGTGTACCCGGTCAGTATGAAGATAATGGTAAGTAGAGTGTCGATCACTAAGAGTGGAACGTATTATCTCGTTATTCTAATCAGTATTTTAATATCCTAACGCAAGGGGGTTTCAGCCTGAGAGACTGGCACGATTTGTTGCAATTAAATAATAAAATAAACCAATAGGCACGAATCAGCAAGTAGCACACACGTACACAGATAAATACTTGAGACAATAAGAGGGCTGTCCTTATGATTAAGTAGATTGTCACTTGTTTTATTGATAGCTTTATATGAAGTGTATGTAGTTAACCCTTTCTCGTTGGTCCTAATCTTATCGGCGAGTAAACCCTTAATGATTACTTATGTCTAAAAGTTATTCCTAAGTGATCAATTTAGAAACAACCGTGGGAGCCACATTATGTCCCGCAGTCAAATGCCCGCAAGCCACTAATAAACACAGAGGTTATCAATGCACTAATAAGTAGTAACCAAAGACATCAACATATAAACTTTAATTGATGGGAAAGCAAGTATTAAAGGGAGTGCAATCTTTCGTTGTCACATTACACAAGCCACCAATCCTGATGAATTAAAGTTTGCTAACACAATAAAACAAAACTACTTAATGAATTAAACGCATGCAGCACCTTCTTACAGCTCTTGTATCTTTGATTTGGGTGTGTCTTGTGCTGCCTCCTTGACTGAATTCGTCCTTTTGTTCTCCTGTTCGAACTTCGGTTTTAGGTTTTTCCCGGAACTTTTAATTCGTCTGGTCTACGGGGTATTTATAGTTTCTGTCTGAGGGAAGATGCGGCGCATCTACTAAGTAGATGCGGCGCATGTACTTAACTTCGCGTGGGGTCCAAGATTATAATATTCAGGAATATTCGTACACCGCCAGAAGATGCGGCGTAACTCCATGATTAGATGCGGCGCATGTCCTCTTGTATCTTGGATCGTATCTGGTGATATCTTGATAGAGATGCGGTGCATGTCGAGAGTGAGATGCGGCGCATCTGGAGCAGAATTGACTTGATCTTGTCCATGTCAGTAGACCTTCAACTATATGCACGTTTTGCTCCATAATTAGTCCAAAATCGCTAAGTTTCACCAAATGCTTGTTTTTACCTGAGAATTACAAAAGTAAACGATTAAGTATCAATCCTCATACATAATATAGTAAAACAAGTCAAATTAATAGGATAAATGATAGTAATAAAATGTACTTATTTGAGTTCATCAAATATCCCCCCACTTGAACTTTACTTGTCCCCAAGTAAACCTTAGAATTTCTTTTATGAAAATGTATCCTAAAAGATGTTAGGATTTATTTTTATATTTAAGCATGTATTCGTTCATTTCATAATCACACAACTAAACACTTAACGATTCAGAAGTAAAATAAAATAAGTCGATAAAAGCAAATCTAATCGTTTAACTGTCCAGTCGCGACGAATATTCTATCATAAGCTTGGCAAGTATACACATCTCCACCACTAAAGCTAAGGAGTAACAAGTCTAAAGCGGTAAAAAGGGTTTTTAGGCTTAAGGGTTAATTATTCTCTTTCACTATCGATCTCAAATTCCAGAAAAGGCGACAAAATCACAAATACATGATCGAATCCACGAACACGATACTTGCAATTGCTCAAATCCTTAACTCGAATAGGCTAAAGATAGGTCCAAACTTCACCAATAATAATATATCAAAAAGGGCGACAAAATCATAAATACATAGCCGAATCCACGACTACGATACTTAAGATTGCTCAAATCCCCAATCTCAATAAATCAAAGGTTCGGTTGGATAAAGAATAATAAAGGGCATGGATAACATTTGGGATATAAATTGGTGTAAAAATAAAAATAAACAAAACAAATAAATTAAAATCCTAAGTGTGGTTAATCACTATCCCAACCATCCCATGAATAAGACTCATATCATCGAATAACTCACGCTTTAACACTTGAAACACACGCTTTAGGTAGACACGAATTATACTCAACAAGATCTTAATCAAAGAATAAACCTTAATTGGCGTTCCCATAACTGCCAATTCCCATTCAATCCATAGATATAGTACAACAAATAGTGGTGATATCGACCACTTACATAACTTTACATAAGTTGGTTAAAACTAACTTCCAACTTTTCTTTCTTTTTCTTTTCTCATTTTTTCGATTTTTTTTTTTTTTTTTTTTTTTTTTTTTATTTTTTTTTTATTTTGAACATAAACATAGATGTGTAAAATTTCACCACATCACTATAACTTTCTTTCCGGATAATTTTTCCATACTTTTCATGACTTCAGAAATAATGGTAATAGTGAAAGTAGTAAACACACGAAAAATAAACTCCAAAATATACAATATTTACTTTCACTCCAATTGCATTGTGCAATTTCCCGACCTAACCATAGATAATGAATTACGCACGCGAACACAGGTAATGTAAGGAAACACACTTTGCCTATAGCAATCAACCAACCACGGATTCTAATCTACAGGGTAGGCTAAGGTGTAAGGGTGTAACGAAACATTTTAAACATAGGTGTAAGAAACGAAAGGAATGGCTCTGAGGGTTTTTCTAGGGGTATCTTACTCTAAAGATGAGAGTAACAAAAGGGTTTATACGGGGGTTAACTAACCAGTGTAGTTAGTTAAATAACACATAACATATAATAGGCTATTTTGGGTGTAATCCTAGAAATTTACCAAGTTAGACAAGTCATTCCAATTATATAAAATAATACTTATTATGGTGGTCTCGAATAGTATACAAGCCAAGTTCTAAAGTTTACAAGTCACCGGCACACTCATAGATTTGTGAATTTTGAAAAATCACAATTTTTGAAAATAACGTCATGTGTGCAGTTATGCAACTTAGATCTTAAACAAAAACATGCTAAAAAAAAAATTTTAAGTTTGATATATTAAGCACATTTTAAGCATAATTTTTGAAAAAGTTTAGGACAAGTAATTGTTAAGTGTTCTAATTCTCCAATCCCCCCACTTAAGTTAAACAACGTCCTCGTTGTTTGTATAAAAGGTTAAAAACTGGAAATTAAAAGAATTAGAACAGAAAAACTCCCCTGAGATTTGCTCGGTATGATCCTCCATTAGTATAAGAGCAAAAATCAACTTCTTGTGGATTAGAACGTTAAAGCTTCATACTTGATGTATCCACAGGAAATCCAGGAAACTATAATACCACCAACACTTTAAAACACACCTAAGATAAGAAAGGTTCAAACTTGCATAATACATTAGTAGTTAGGAAAAATAAAACTTAAAAATTAAAACTGAAAATCATCAGGTCAGTCGATGCGCCGTATCTTATTGAAGAAGATACGCCGTATCGATCCTGGAATAAATACGGATCAGAATAAAGATGCGCCGCATCCTTAACCAGGGATGCGCCGCATTAAAATAAACTGATAAATAGTTTTAAAGTCGAAAATAAAAATGCAGAAAAATAAAATAAGATATGACCATTGCAGGAGATGCGTCGCATCTCAGAATTGAGATGCGCCGTATCCTCATGCGGCCTGGACTGACTCGACACAGAAAACAGAATAATAAAAATTCTCCGGGTTGTCTCCCGGTAAGCACTTGTCTTTATTCCAGAGTCTTCAAGTTAGACTCACGTTCAGCTCTTTAATATCGATCATTGAAGGAGTCGGAAACATCGCGCTCCTTCATCGCCAATTCAGTAATATTGAACACTCCTTGCTCGTCCTTAATTTCCACGCCGTTCTTCTTTAATATCTGCAATAACAAAGTCCTGTCCCTTTCGGGCAGAGATGACAAAATGATAGACGGGAAATTCTTATTATCATATAGGCACAAATAAGCAAGGTGGGGTGGTAGTTCAATAAACACATCATTGTTCAAATTCGTTTTCTCAACTACTCTCCTACGTTTATTAATTAATACACAATCATACCACTCATCATCAGGATCATTAACAACATTGCGTCTAAGTTCGGTGGGTACATTAAGGTCAATGAATTCCTCAAAGTTCTCATGATTAGGATTAGTTGAGTTATTTTGAATCAATGTTTCTCCCATAAGTCTAGCTTCAAGATCGAGGTCCATACGCTCTCTTAATCCTAGCACATAAACGCCTCTAATTATGCTTTTAACCGGATCTTGGCACTTATAGACTAGTTTATTATTCCCTACCCTTAATGAGATTTTTCTTTTAAACACATCAATCTTAGCATGGGCAGTAGACAAGAAAGGTCTTCCGAGGATTAAAGGAATCTTAACATCCTCGGGCATGTCTAGTATAACAAAGTCTACGGGAAAAATAAACTGCTCAATCTTAACTAGCACATTATTAGCAATCCCTTCAGGTCGTTTTACCGTTTTATCAGCCAATTCAATAAGTAATTTAGTTGGTGCTAATTTTCCTAGTCCTAGGGTAGCGAATGTCTTAAGAGGCATAACACTAACACTAGCTCCTAAGTCAACTAACACATTATTGAAAGATATATTATTAATAGAACAAGGTAGAGTAAAACTTCCTGGGTCTCTTTCTTTATGAGGCAAGGCATTTAAGTCGGTTGCAGAGCTCTCTTCTTTCATTGTTGCCTTGATCTCCTCTTCAATCTTTGTCTTTTCTTTTAGTAGTCTCCTTAAGCTAATTGAAGAATTAAAGAAAAATTCGGGTCTTGCACCATCAATACCATTCATCGATCTTCTAGGTATATTAGGAGTGACTTCTTCAGTGGTGCTTATGGCCTTGACATGATCTCTTGGATTGGTTTCAGTTGAGCTCGGTAAACTTCCATATCCCCTTTCTTGAAGAACTTTGCTCATTTGACCAATTTGTTGTTCCAATGCTTTGATCGAAGCTCCTTGATTTCTTGTAGTAGTGTCCGTTGAAGCTCGAATTTCTTTGATCATAGCAGTATTCTCTTCATGTCTTTTAGCAGCATCGGCCATAATTTGCTTTAAAGTATCGTCTAAAGTCTGCCTCCTTTCTTGATAAGCGGGATTGAAGTTGTTCTTTTGATAGAATCCCGGACTAGCTTCCCTAAATCTTCCTGAAGGTCGGAATGGTTGTCCAAATTGGGTGTAATATGCTTCTTCAAATGTCTCACTTTCATTCTTGTTCGGGCAATCTTTAGTGTAGTGAGGTCCTTCGCACTTTTCACATCCAACTTGGGCAGCATATGCTCTTTCATCTCGCTTCTTCATCTCTCTACTAATTTTATCCAATTGAGCTTGAATAGCAGCAATCCCGTCAAAATTAGTGCTGCTCTTAGATCTAGTAGAGGTCCCATCGTGCCATTTTTGGGAATGATCAGCAGCATCTTGGATTGCTTTCCTAGCATTGGTTGCACTCATTTGAGGTACAGCTCCCTTAGCATCCAAAATCTGTCTTGTAGGCACGTCCAATCCTTGATAAAACAATATTATTTCATGCATAGGGGTTAGATAGTGTTGAGGACATTTTATCAATAAATCTTTAAACCGTTCCCAAGCTTGATAAAGGGTTTCATCAGGCTCTTGCTTGAAACTATTGATAGCCTCCATCTTTTTAGCAGTCTTAGCAGGTGGACAATATCTCTTCAGGAATTTGCTCTTCAAACCTTCCCATGTAGTGATTGAACTAGCAGGTTCATTCCTTAGCCACTTGTTAGCAGCTCCTTTTAGTGAGATTGGAAAGATTCTTAGCATGAGTTGATCGGTATTAACTCCTTCTGAAGTAAATAAATCTGCAATCTCCAGGACCTTTTCAACATGCTCATTAGCATCCTCTTGTTCCGTCCCACTGAAAGCATTCTCTCTTAGCTCTTTGAGAAACTGACCCTTCAACTCAAATTTTGAATTATCATCAAACTTAGGTCTAGCAACTCCTGAAGTGTAATCAGCACGGGTATTGTTCATGTATTCCTCCATAGTAGTGTTTTCGCCCATTGTTTCTGTTTCAACTTCCTCTTTTTCTTCAGAAAAGTAATCAAGCTCGAGTGAACTTGAAAGATCAAAGCTTCTTGTGTTGAAAAGCCTTTTAAGCGAATGTAGGGCTCGTTCAGGATCTTCGAAAGGTTGAATCAAGTTCTTCGTAGAACTCCTGGTCATGCACTTCCTAAAATCAACACAAAAATATCAGTAGGGTATGCTCGAGAAAGTAATATATCAGAAAATTAACAACGAAAACGGAATACGAAAAATTAAAGTTACTGATATCTGCAGACGATGCGCCGTATCCAAAAAGTTGGATACGCCGTATCTTAATACGTTAAAATTAAATCAGACTTTATTCAGAAAATAGATACGCCGCTTTAGAATTTAAGAATGCGCCGTATCGAATTAATTAATCAAAAATCAACTTATCTAATTAAAATTAAATGCGTCGTATTAACGAAAGTTAATGCGCCGTATTTTCGTTACGTTTAAAAATAAAAGATTTTTGATTCAGAAAGATGCGCCGTATCGATAGAGATCGATACGCCGTATCTGTTTAATAATTCGCAAACTGTTTTTAATTAAAATAATAGATACGCCGTATCTGCTAAAGCAGATGCGTCGTATGGCGTTAACGTTTAATTTTTTTTTTTTTTTTTTTTTATCGAAAACAGATACGCCGTATCTGCTAAAGCAGATGCGTCGTATTACTTTATCGCTTAGAAAAATTTTCTTATTAAAAACAGATACGCCGTATCTTGGGGAAAAGATGCGTCGTATCGAATTAATTAAACGCGTTGTATATTTTTTTTTAAAAATTAAACGCAATACGCCGTATCTGAGAGATCAGATGCGCCGTATCGTTTGATTTAGCACAGTACAACGATAGCAGAACAGAAAAATACGAAAAATAAAAACAAAAATTAAACACACAAACGAAAATAAACACACAAAAATAAAAGAAAACAATTAACACACAATACAACAAATATGCAAAATAGTACAATGATGCAATTAATCTAATAAAAAAGAAAAACCTAATTAAAATACTAATCAAATTAACAGATAATAACAATTCACTCCCCGGCAACGGCGCCAAAAACTTGATGCGCGTGATGTGTCGTTGCGGTTTAGCAGTTTTAATGCCTACTCAAGTTTTAAATTTATATTTAGCCGACTTATCAATAACACACACACTTAACGAGCAGTGTACCCGGTCAGTATGAAGATAATGGTAAGTAGAGTGTCGATCACTAAGAGTGGAACGTATTATCTCGTTATTCTAATCAGTATTTTAATATCCTAACGCAAGGGGGTTTCAGCCTGAGAGACTGGCACGATTTGTTGCAATTAAATAATAAAATAAACCAATAGGCACGAATCAGCAAGTAGCACACACGTACACAGATAAATACTTGAGACAATAAGAGGGCTGTCCTTATGATTAAGTAGATTGTCACTTGTTTTATTGATAGCTTTATATGAAGTGTATGTAGTTAACCCTTTCTCGTTGGTCCTAATCTTATCGGCGAGTAAACCCTTAATGATTACTTATGTCTAAAAGTTATTCCTAAGTGATCAATTTAGAAACAACCGTGGGAGCCACATTATGTCCCGCAGTCAAATGCCCGCAAGCCACTAATAAACACAGAGGTTATCAATGCACTAATAAGTAGTAACCAAAGACATCAACATATAAACTTTAATTGATGGGAAAGCAAGTATTAAAGGGAGTGCAATCTTTCGTTGTCACATTACACAAGCCACCAATCCTGATGAATTAAAGTTTGCTAACACAATAAAACAAAACTACTTAATGAATTAAACGCATGCAGCACCTTCTTACAGCTCTTGTATCTTTGATTTGGGTGTGTCTTGTGCTGCCTCCTTGACTGAATTCGTCCTTTTGTTCTCCTGTTCGAACTTCGGTTTTAGGTTTTTCCCGGAACTTTTAATTCGTCTGGTCTACGGGGTATTTATAGTTTCTGTCTGAGGGAAGATGCGGCGCATCTACTAAGTAGATGCGGCGCATGTACTTAACTTCGCGTGGGGTCCAAGATTATAATATTCAGGAATATTCGTACACCGCCAGAAGATGCGGCGTAACTCCATGATTAGATGCGGCGCATGTCCTCTTGTATCTTGGATCGTATCTGGTGATATCTTGATAGAGATGCGGCGCATGTCGAGAGTGAGATGCGGCGCATCTGGAGCAGAATTGACTTGATCTTGTCCATGTCAGTAGACCTTCAACTTTATGCACGTTTTGCTCCATAATTAGTCCAAAATCGCTAAGTTTCACCAAATGCTTGTTTTTACCTGAGAATTACAAAAGTAAACGATTAAGTATCAATCCTCATACATAATATAGTAAAACAAGTCAAATTAATAGGATAAATGATAGTAATAAAATGTACTTATTTGAGTTCATCTAAACCATCATGTCGGTTCAGTCATGGGGTCACAACCCTTCAACATGTATAAATAGGGTTGTCTTTCATCAATGAAAATACAATCGTTTTACTGCCTCTTTTAGTTCTTTTTCTTCTGTCACCGAACAGATTATTATTGTTGTTGTTCATGCCTAAATTCAACACTACTATTGACGGAAAATTAAGTACTTGTATCCGAGCACCCAAACGTAGGCACTCATCAAGATTCAACTATATTTTGGCAAAAAAGTTCATACACAATACAAATAAATACAACACACTTCAACGTACCAAAGATATGTGGCTGGGAAGTGGGCGACCTTGAACACAATTTACGGAAAGTTCACCGGTATTGTTACCCTTGCGAAACGGCTTAGCACCGAAAGTTACAAACATATAATGACATGTTGTCAACAACAAAATTAGGCTCGGTATTATGGTTACCTGTAACACCCCAACCCGACAAGGATAGAAGTGCCACATTATGGTGACATATCAAAGCAAACACAAGCATACGTCTTTAGTAATACAAAGGAATCTCAAAGGTTACAAAGGAAATACAAAGTTACAAAAGAGAACAAAGAGATAAATACTAAGTCTGAAAATGCAAATCCTTCTAGTCATCTCTATTTCAAAATAGCTATCAAAGTGTAGTCCTCTAAGTCCAACGGTACTCTCCACTCATAACCCAGCTTCTTACAAAAACCTGCCGCAGGAAAAGAAATGCGGCTGAGCTTAAAAATCCCAATGAACAGATATAGTGGTAACAAGCAGTAATAATGGAATAGTGAAGTAAATGCAAGGTATAATAAGAGTTAGGGAAAAAGTAAAAGATTATAAGGTAAAGAAAACAGTAATCCACCACGAGCCCAAGTCAAGTCAAGTATCAAGTAACCAAGTAGCCATGTATCCGAAGGGGTGACCTCGGGATACCAAGTATAATGTGAGGGGATGCCTCAAGGGTTGGAGTAGCTAACTCCCAAGCTGTGAAAGACGTGTATCGCACACACCATCAGTCACCAAGTATATAACAAGTAATATCATGATAAATCCATCGAAACAAGTAACAAATCTAGGATGCATCCATATGCCCCAGTAGGCCAAGTACTTCCTCTACGTAACAAGTCAAGTCAGGGACGGGATAGGTCATCACTCTCCTACCCTAGAGTCATGCCATCGGTGCATCAATGACAAGGACATGAAACCCTCATGCCTAGTATACAAGTGGTGGCTCGTAGTCTCAAACTGTGGATCAAGGGTCAAATCAAGTATCAAGTGTCCAAGTTCAAGTTTCATATCAAGTGGTTCAATTCAAGTTTCCATTTCAAGTATATCATATCAAGGTTTATATCAAGGTTCAAGTCAAGGTTCAAATCAAGAATCATAGCATAGGGTTTATAGCAAAGGTTCAAATCAAAGTTCAAATAGATCATATCAAAGGTTCATAATCAAATGATTCGTAGGTTCATAGTAAAGATTTAATTCAAAGGTTTCATATCAAACGCGTATTTAGAAGTAATCTTTCAATAAGTGACTTCCATAAAATGATATTTAGTAAAGTCTTTCATAAAGATAGTCTTTAAAAGTTGTTTTCATAAAACTTTTAGTAAAATTTCATTTAAAAGTGGTATCGCATCGTGCTCAACAACATCGTTTTAAAATAGCTTTTCTCAAAATATTTTCATATATAATTAAGAAAGGTTTTCGCATCCAGTTATAATATCAAATGAACCTTCAAGGTATCCAAGGATTTGAATATTCATGTCACAGGGTGACGAACGAATTATATCAAGTATCAAGGGAACATAGCAAGGTTCAATTTATCAAGGGGAGCATAGCAAGGTTCACAAATCAAGGGGAGCATAGCAAGGTTCAAGGGAGTAAGATAGACAAGAGAGAGAGAGAGTTCATGAGAAACCTGTGAGAAGGTCAGAATATATGTACCTTATTCGATAGCCAAAAATAACCAAAGATAGACCACAAGACAACGGATCACTCCCGCTTCACAGAACCTATACGAATTCATAACCACATATTACTTTTAAGTTCATACGAATTAAGTTACTCTTTTTAGTATTCTTTCCCTTTTTAGTAACTTTCTATTTTTGGTAACTTTCTATTTATAGCAAGTTTCTATTTTTAGCAGGTTTCTCGAATTAGTAAGTTTCTATATTCAGAAGGTTTCCATTTTAAGAAACATTCAAAGTTATCATTTAATAAGTTTAAAGTGACAATATTAATAGTTTAGGGTTCATAATAGTATTTACATAAAGTTAAGGTTATTATGGTAGGTTTACAAATTTTAGGGTTTATTATGTAATTATGATAAGTTTAGGGACTATTATGCAATTATCATAAAATTAGGGTATAAAATATAATTATTATAAAGTTACATGTTAGGTCCCTTAGTTTAGAAAAATAACAATTTAAACCCTTTTTATTTAGAAAATTATACACATAACACTTTTTTTTTTAGTTTTCTAACCCTTAACAGTTTCTGAGTAAGGTCTGGTCCTGTTTTTGATAATTTATGAAACATATAAGAACTCCGAAATAAAATTCCCAAAAATTCCCAGAGATACTTCAGTGTCTCAATCATTTTACCTAATTTTTTCAGATTTTATTAACTAGTATAGGTACGAATGAAAAATCCATTTCCCTAACATGTTCCAGAATCGGATCTGATGAAACACCCGAAAAGTAATTAATTCTCTACCCCATATAGAAAATTTATAAAAATCTACAAAAATTCCAGTAACTACTAGACATATCAAATATTATTCAGTTCAAAGGAAACCTTCTAATTCGTTATGGTTTTCAAATGAAAAATCAAAAACACGGACTGTTTTTCCAGACATACGAATTCAGTTTGACACTTGATTTTCCAAAAATCAAAAAGATGCCTTCATGACCTCTAAAAATCACAAGATTAATTTTCCCAGAAAGCTATTTTCCTAAATTTAGTTTTAGACCCCAGAAACACCCAAATACACTTAGTTATCATCAAGATCCAATTGATTAAAGTCGGACTAAATTTCAGATCAGCAGCAGTTCTCATTATTTCATGTAATCTTTTATGGTTTTGATATACAAATGATTATATCTTGACACAAAATGATTATTGATGAGTTTAATACATATCTAGGTCGATCCTTACATATTTTAACATGTTCATATCAATTTAATTTCAGATTCATACACATAAACCAATTCATAATAATCTTTAAGGTTGTTATTTCATGTGAACATTATTCTTATTATCATATGTGTTTATATCTCAACGAGAACATAAGAACACGAACAAGGATTTAAACACGAAAGGATGATACACAATACCCTCGTAGCGTGATCAAAGAACCAAGAACAACACAAGATCAAGCACCAATGATTTCCTTCCTTCTTCTTAATACGGATTGAACAAGAACACAACCACAAACCTTCCTTTGGCTGCTGCAGTCGATCGAATAGGAGAGACAAGAGAGGGCAGCCGAACTTTTGATGAGTGAGAGAGTTTAGGGTTTATTTGGGTTGTGATGTTCGGTTATAAGAAAACAAAAGGGAAACCGTGTGATTTGATGAGCACAATTAAGGAATGATTGGATCTTCATAATGGGCTAATCAATTAGTGTTAAGTGCATGATTATCTCTTCTAATTTCACATGGGCCGAAAATTTGATGTGGACACATAACATGGATCGACTAGATTAGAATTAGATGTAGAGATTTTATTTTGTACATTAGATGTATAATGTAAGGTTTTCATTTGGTAGTTTAATCCATTACATAACTTAGAATATAAATTATATTAGGTTAAAGTACAAATTAATGTCACTTATATGATTTTCATATGTTCTTAAAATTTAAAATTTGAGGGCATTTTTGTCATTTCATATTATGTTAAGTTTTTGGGTTTTACATTACCACTTACCAACACCACTACCGTCAATTCACCTCCACATCGGCTTTTAACTTCACCACCAAACAAGTGTAATAACACCACCAACTTCACCGCCCAAAAATACCCTATTTATACACAAATATACCCAACATCACAACTCTCACACACACAACCAACGTGAAAATTTGGTCGTTCCCAAGACCAACTTCTCCACAACATCACCATAAGACGCGTCTTGGAAGGCGGTTGTTTAAGGAAGACACCTTCTGTGTTCACTTATTACACCTAGCGTTATGACATGAAGGCAAAGGTGTCTCAATTACAGATTTGTGTAATAAAAATTGAGTAGTAAATTTTGTAAACACATTGTATTAGAAACAAAAAGTTTTTAAGCGAAAGGCCTTAATTCCAAATATCTCTTTATGCCTCCGGGAGGCTCGAGACACCTCTGAATCAAGGAAAAGTTTTCACCCACCAATTGGCATGAAATTTCTTGAAAGACAAATTAAAATGGTTTTCTCTTGATCACGTTTTCACCCAATAATTGGCATGGAGTTTCTAAATAGACAAAGTAAAATGTTTGACTCCCGTTCACATTGTCCCCATAAGAAGAAAATGCTCAAATCGTACGGTTAATCTTGATGAAGACCAACCCGAGCTATTTGGAGACGATGCGATCTCGCGTCCTTCCACCCACGAACGAAGGTCCAAAAGTAAGTGTTTGTCATCAACGTCCGGAAGTTCTTCACGATAAGCTTTTAGTGAATAGATAAATGAACAAATGACAATAAAACAAGAGAATAAATGAGAAACGTACAGGAGAACAAATTGGAATAACCAAAATTATGACAGATGGAAGAACTTAAATTTCTCAACACTAGCACTGACGGGATGACACATGAGAATGCCACTTTAAAGACAAAGTGGTAATTTAGATGGCAAATTAAAGTTTTAGATTCCATCGCTTATTTCTCTTTAATTCAAATATATATATGGATGCAATATTTGTAGAGGTTTATAAACCAACAACGACGTACGAACCTTGTTAACTCGTTAAAAAACAAAACAAGTCACTTAGAAACAAAGTGAGCATATATATTCTTTTAGAAACATAGTGTAATTTACGGAAAACATGCGAGACTTGTTTTCGACACAATTCTGCAAAGGTATAATTTTTTCGAAACGCATTTCAAACACCCTTTAAGTATATATATTTCCCTACGATGTCATGACTTAAACACCATCAAATTAATTAGTGATAGGACACCTAATCTTCTCACAAGAAAGAGTCGAAACATTCACACAAGGATATGAAATAGCTCAATTAAGGAGCGTGTGTTTAAGTCAAAATCAACCAGAATCTTACTCGAGATGTAGATTTTTTTCCACCATTCTTTCATCCCAACTGCTAAGACTGTTCTTAAATTCTCAGCTCCATTCGTTACCTTAAAGTTCTTGACAGTCTCATATTCCTCACAAATGAATGACATTGTTAGAGTTTATGGATTTTTATTAATATATGTATGTCCGGTTTCGAACCCGAGACTTTGGGATTGCACACATTGTGTATGAGTCTCAATGTTTTGAATAATTAAATATAGTTTTATGTTTTAATTATTCATTTCACAAACAAATAACTTAACGGTCGTTAGTACTTAACGGGGTTAGATAACGCTCGTTAAAGGACTAAATATGAAATAGAGGTAGAGAAGGATCTAGAACCCATTGTTTGGGCTTAGATCGACCGAACCCAACCTAAGGGTTAGGGTAGTCGGTTTTGGGAGTCTTGGAAGAGAAGAAAATGGTGCCTATAAATACAATCTCATTGTGTTTATTTTTCCGTAATCATGTTCCAAGCTTAAAACCCTATTCTCTTCTTCTTCCTCTCTTGTGGCCGATCGAATACCACCTCCCAATCACCTTGGGATTTTCGATTTAGCTTCAACATAAGTTAGGGTTTTGTTTGTGAACTAAGAACCTAGTTTTTCGCATTGAAACGCTAACAATACGTGTGTACAAGAACGAGTAACAAGCTTGCTTTAGCTTGTAGTGTTTTTCCCCATTCGGTTTGTTTATGCCGATCCATCCTAAACCCATACTAGGGTTTATATTGTTCTTGGTGATCACGTGATTCCTTGTTCTTGCTAGGAATCAAAAGGTACGCATCTATTTAATCTTTAGTTAATTATTTACATGTTATTGTAGATCCTACATCCGCTGTGCAACATGCTTTGATGATCATGTATGTTTATTAGTTTATAGATTTATGATCTAATATTCCAGCAGTGGCATCATGAGCCCGTTTAATACATGTAATTAATTACTAAAAACCTTAAAATTGAATCTTGTTTGAATAGATACATGCAATCATTATTATTCTAGGGTTTTATTTTACAAACCCTAATTTTTTTAATTTGGGTCGACACCCATTTTTTTATTTTTAGGGTTTTAGTTTTTGTAAAATCTTATAGGAACCCTAGGATTGCATGAAAATTTTAAGTGTTTAATTAATGAGTACCTAAGTGATGTCATTAATTGTATGCGTACTATATATTGGCTTGATAATATGTGACTACATGATTATAAGTGCAATATGGGGTCCATGACAAAATCTTGCATGTTTTGTCATGGAATATTTTGTGTTGTAATTGCTACATGTTTTTTAAGATAAATCTAAAATTAGGGAAGACCCTAATTAAATATATTAATTAATTGGTTATGTGCAATATGGTATTTAATTAATTAAAACTTACGCGGCCAAGCTATTTGGCGTCTGTGGACCATTGGGCACAATGAGCTCGAAAACCAATGGGAGTTTTATTAATTACATACATTTATAATTCACATAGAGATTATTAATAGGATTTATTAAAAGGTTTGCAGGTGGCTATATGATATTGTTAATGATCATATATGTGTTATTGAGTGTTTATTTTTATTTTTTTTAATTACTTGATCTTTGTGTTTAATTATGATGGATTGTAACATCAAAGAGGGTAATTTTTGAATAAAAAATAAATGAATCTAATAACTATGAAACCTTTGTAGTAAGCTATTTAATTGCCAAGTCTTATGTGCCGATAGTGGTTCGCTTCGCACGGTAATTTGCTCCCAAGCAAGACTAGCAATTAATAATTTACTACATAAATGTTTTAAGCTTTAAATCTTAAAGTTTTAATTGATTGATGCGACTGTACAAAAGTGGTCGAAGCGGCGGACCTATTATTGACAAACTATAAAGTGGGTATAAGGAGGTTTGACATTAAATTGTCATCCGAAAGGGGCGCGTTTTTAATTAGCTTCGGCGGGCGTTTGCCCCTCCGCTCACCTGTGCGTCAATAATAGACTAACCAAGTACACCATGAAAAAGTACGAAGCATCTTAAGGCAATGTTGTAAGTTTCTCAACGCCATCAATTAAATTTTGTTGATTTAAGCTGCGAATGAGTAAACAGTTTTTGTAGAAAACATATGATACAAAAATGAATGCATGACATCTTTGTACATATTTTTTGATTACACAACAAAAATTTAATACCCTTAAATTTAAGTAATATGCCAACCAATTAATACGGAAACACCTAAGATGACATTCTATCATTGCTAGCAGCCTCAGCTGATGTAATGATTCAAAGAATGGTAATCAAAAGGGGTAAATTGAGCACTTTCATTGCTAGCAGCCTCAGCTGATGTAATGAAACGGCGTCAATTTACATGTTTCTAAATTGGTTAACTTAATTTAGCACTTTCATTACTAGCAGCCTCAGCTGATGTAATGAAACAACGTCAAGGCATAAAGATTTGGGGATGAAACATGCTTACATTTTGCAACTGATGTTGGCAATATAATGTAAGTCCCATGATTCTAGGAATTGCAATTGGATATTGGCAATTGGGGTTGACCCGTACCTTATTGAGTATTTTCATTACTAGCAGCCTCAGCTGATGTAGTGAAACGACGTCAATTTGGATCCTAGTTTTCAAATGAAAATTAAATGGTAATTTACCGTGGGTGTTTAATTTTCTTGAAAAGTTTAATTATCGAAAGTACTAACTTTTGAACTTTTTTTTGTAGAAATGGCCCAACCCGACAACACGAACATGTCAAACATGAGCTCTGCTTTCAAAATGATGATTGAAAGAGAGAAGTTGACTGGGACTAAAAATTTCAACGATTGGTATCGTTCTCTAAGGATTGTTCTTAGAATGGCCAAACGTTTTGAATATATTAGTGAGCCTCTTCCTGTTGCTCCTCCTGCTAACTCTCCAAATGAATTACTTGAAGAGTACAACACTGCTTATGACAAGCACAATGATGTGGCTTGTCTCATGCTATCGGGGATGGATACTCAGCTGCAAAAGCAGTTTGAGAATTATGGTCCGATGGATATGATTGAGGAACTCAAACGTATGTTTGAGAAACCTCCAACAGCAGAGTTGTATGACTTGCTAGATACTCTAGCCAAGATAAGCAGGATGCAACTAAATCCGTAAGTGCACATGTATTGGAGATGAAAGGATATCTTGACCAATTGGACACACTATGATGCGGATATGTGGAAGATGTTAAAGTTGGCCTCATCAATAGATCCCTCAATGAGGAATTGTATGGTGAGTTTGTGCGCAACTTCAATATGCATTGCAAGGGGAAGACAATGTCTGATTTGCATGCAATGCTTATTGACTTTGAGAAGGGACTCTCAAAGAAGGCACCTACACCTGCTGTGATGGCAATTAGAGGTGGTAGGATCACTAAGCCCAGTAAACCGCATCATGCGAACAAGAAGCGGAAAGCTAAAGCTGACAAGGGCAAGCAGATTGTGACTTATCAGCAGAAGCCCAAGAAGTAGAATCCTCCTCCCAAGAAGGATTATCCCAAGAAGGATACGGCTGCTTGTCACCACTGCCACACTCCTGGACACTGGAAGAGGGACTGTCCATTGTTGCTTGAGGAGTGTCGCAAGAATAAAAATGCCAAGGCTGCAAACGGCGCGAGCACTTCAGGTATTTTTATGGTTGAATTATTTTCTTTTCCTCGTAAGCAAAATGCTTGGATATATGATACAGGATGTGGTACTCACATTTGTAATACATCGCAGGGGCTTAGAGGAGCTAAGAAGTTGAACTATGGGGAATGCTACTTGTATGTTGGCAACGGTATACGTGCAGCAGTGGAAGCCATAGGGACTTTTGACTTACTTTTACCTTCGGGTTTAATTTTAGTATTGAACAATTGTCATTACGCACCGTCTATTGTTAGAGGTGTTGTTTCAGTTTCTTTATTGTTGGATAATGGTTTTGATCATACTTTTAATACTAATGGAATTTCGGTTTCTTTAAATTCTGTTTTTTATTTTAATGCAATTCCATTAAATGGTGTGTTTGAAATTGATATGAAAAATCATGCATCCAACGGAAATAATTCTGTGTATAGCATTGGCAATAAGAGAATCAAGTCGAACTTGGATTCATCTTATTTATGGCACTGTCGTCTTGCTCATATAGGCAAGAAACGCATGGAAAGGCTGCAACATGATGGGCTTTTGAAAGATATCGATGATGATTCATTCGATAAATGCGAATCTTGCATATCTGGGAAGATGACAAAGAAACCTTTCCATAGCAATATGGAAAAGGCTTCGGATCTACTTGGATTGATACACACGGATGTGTGTGGTCCACTTAGACATGTATCTAAACGCGGTGCTACCTACTTCCTAACCTTCACGGATGACTATAGTCGTTATGGTTGTGTTTATTTACTTAAACATAAACATGAAGTCTTTGAGACATTCAAGGTTTTTAAAAGTGAAGTAGAATTACAACTCGGTAAGAAGATTAAGGCTCTTCGATCCGATCGTGGTGGTGAATATTTAAGCCAAGAGTTTAAAGATTATCTAGCTGAGTGTGGCATTGTCCAGCAACTCACTTCTCCTTATACTCCACAACAAAATGGTGTATCTGAAAGGAAAAATCGTACATTGCTTGATATGGTACGATCTATGTTTAATCTAACAACTCTTCCCTTATCCTTTTGGGACTATTCTCTTGAAAGTGCTGTTCGCATATTAAATATGGTTCCAACTAAGAAGGTTGATAAGACTCCATATGAATTATGGACTGGAAAAGCTCCCAACTTGTCTTACTTAAAGGTCTGGGGTTGTGAGGCGTTTGTTAAACGTGACTCACCTAATAAACTCCAACAAAGACCGGTTAAGTGTATCTTCGTAGGATACCCTAAGGAAACAAGGGGTTACTACTTTTACTTCCCACCAGAAAATAAAGTCATTGTGGCTAGGTATGGTGAATTCCTTGAGGAGAGTTTCTTGTCTCAAGAATTCAGTGGGAGAGTATATGATCTTGAAAATGATCAAGAAGATACGTCACCTTCTTAGAAAACTAACACACTTACTGTGGAACCTGAAAGTTTAGGTCCTCCACCTGAAGTTGAAGTGGTTCCCATCCGTAGATCTTCAAGATCTACAAAAGCTCCTGAACGTCTATGTTTAAACGTAGAGTGTGAGAAAACTATACTAGGGGATCTTGATGAGCCAACTAGTTATAGGGCTGCCATTAATAGTCCTGAGAAGGATAAATGGCAGGTTGCTATGGATGGGGAAATGCAATCCATGAAAGACAATAAAGTCTGGATTGAAGTAGACCTTCCTCCCAATGCTAAGGTAGTTGGGAGTAAGTGGCTCTTCAAAAAGAAGACGGACATGGATGGCAATGTACACACCTACAAAGCTCGTTTGGTGGCTAAAGGCTTTACCCAAACATATGGTGTCGACTATGAGGAGACCTTTTCTCCTGTGGCTGACATTAGAGCTATTAGGATTCTTATAGCCATAGCTGCTTACTATGACTATGAGATATGGCAAATGGATGTCAAAACCGCCTTTCTAAATGGTCGCCTAGATGAAGACATCTACATGGCGCAACCTGAGGGGTTTGTGAATCCACAATTTCCTGAGCGTGTTTGCAAGCTTCAAAGATCCATTTATGGATTGAAGCAAGCATCAAGGCAATGGAATAAGAAATTTGATGAGGAAATCAAGAAGTTTGGATTTACTCAAAATTTCGATGAGCCGTGTGTATACCACAAAGTTAGTGGGAGTAACACTACTTTTCTTATCCTATATGTCGATGACATATTAATCATGGGAAATCATATACCAAGTCTTAATGAAGTTAAGTCTTATCTAAGTACATGTTTTTCTATGAAGGATTTAGGAGAAGCAGCTTACATCCTTGGAATCAAGATCTATAGAGACAGATCTAAGCGGTTAATTGGATTAAGCCAAAGTGCTTACATGGATAAAATATTGAAAAGATTCAATATGCAAAATTCCAAGAAGGGATATTTGCCCATGCAAGTGGATCATGGCTTAAGTAGCGAAATGTGTGCTTCTACACCTGAAGAGGTGGAATACATGAATAAAGTTCCATATGCTTCAGCAGTAGGATCTATCATGTATGCAGTTAGATGCACAAGGCCAGATGTGGCGTTCGCGCAAAATTTGACCAGTCGTTACCAGCAGAATCCAGGGAAAGATCACTGGCATGCTGTTAAGAACATTCTTAAGTATTTAAGGAATACTAAAGATATGTTTCTTGTGTTCAAGGGAAATCCAGACGCAGAACTGAATGTTACAGGTTTCTGCGATGCGTCCTTTCAAACTGATAAAGATGATACGAAGTCTCAGACGGGTTATGTTTTTGTCATCAATGGAGGAGCTGTAGACTGGAAGAGTAAGAAGCAGAGTACAACGGCCATGTCTGCTACAGAAGCTGAGTATATTGCTGCATCGGAAGCTGCAATGGAAGCTGTTTGGATAAGGAAATTCATTTCGGATCTTGGAGTAATGCCGTCAATTAAATTACCTATAAATGTGTATTGCGACAACTCTGCTGCAATCACATTCGCCAATGAACCTGGAGTTATGAAGGGCGCCAGACACTTTCGTAGAAAGTATCACTATGTTCTAGAACAAGTCGAACAAGGAGAAATCAATGTACTCAAAGTTCACAGAGATGACAATCTGGCTGATCCTTTGACGAATGCATTATCTAAGGAAATGTTTACTCGACATGCTGAGGGTATTGGTCTTCGTTTAGCCAGTAGTTTCATGTAAATCTGTGGTTAGTGTATTTGATAAGGGATATGTAAACAATATTATTTTAAAATGAAATAAAGTGCGGATAACGTTTATTATCATTTATTAATATTGTATCCTATATTTGCATGTTTAAATCCGTGAATAATTAATTTATTCTAAATTGTCCGTTGTCGATTAATGATATGGGAATATTATTAAATAAAGACAAATGTGAGGATTGGTAGAATGTACTGTAAGGTTGAGATACCAATATCACATGATATTCAATATTGGATAAATTGAATATAGGACTTATCCCAACCACATGATTAAACTTTATGGATCATCGTCATTAAGTAAATCATGAATATTTATCCTCAGACTTGAGATACCAGGTGATTGCCGAGGATGTAGCTCATTTTCTGTAAGATAGTCTAACGCTATCCATAACAGGTGGCTATAAGGGCTATTTTCGGAGGTGATGTGAAATCTAAGGGTTACGCTCGTAGTCAACAAAGGATTTGTTCCTTCAACTTTGTGTTGAAGTTTAATACTGCTAGGCCACTCGTAGGGTTGACAAGATGTTTGTGTGCGGACGCCCAAAGTCTATCTGGAAGACGTTCAGATGTTTTGGTAATCTTGTTCAATTATGTATAAACGAGAAACTAATTGTTAATTATGGAATGACCTAGATCCATATCCATATTAACGCGGTATTAGAAACAAAAGGATAAGTATGATGATTATATCATCACGTGGTTTTTCCAGGAAAACCATACTCGGATCGAACTGGAGGCATTGGGAAGGTTAAGCTAGACTAACCCATGTCATTACTATATTAATGAATATCCAAGTGGGAGCTGTTAGAGTTTATGGATTTTTATTAATATATGTATGTCCGGTTTCGAACCCGAGACTTCGGGATTGCACACATTGCGTATGAGTCTTAATGTTTTGAATAATTAAATTTAGTTTTATGTTTTAATTATTCATTTCACAAACAAATAACTTAACGGTCGTTAGTACTTAACGGGGTTAGATAACGCTCGTTAAAGGACTAAATATGAAATAGAGGTAGAGAAGGATCTAGAACCCATCGTTTAGGCTTAGATCGACCGAACCCAACCTAAGGGTTAGGGTAGTCGGTTTTGGAGTCTTGGAGGAGAAGAAAAGGGTGCCTATAAATACAATCGCATTGATTCGATAGAATCAACACGTATTTTTCTCCAAGGATTTACAAAGGAAATATGTAAACCGAGTCGTTTCCCCAACGAAGGTTTGAATGGAATTTGTGATCTCGATTCGTGAAACGTGTTTGAATAGTGGAAACAAAGAGATTTTGGGTTTTTAAGCTAAGATAAGTGAACATGAACTAAAAATGGCTTAAAAGGCAAGAAAAACAATTTAAGAAAAACATACGTGATTAAAAACGTAAACGGACTAAAAAAACGTGAATTATAAAAAACGAGAATTAAAAACGAACTTGGAAAACGGAAATTAAATAACCTACAACTACGGGAAGCATAAATAGGCTAAGGATAACTTAACAAGCATAAGATACAAATCTAAAAAGCATGAACAAGCAAAAACGCAAAGTAAATCAAAAACGATACTAAGCCGGGGAAAACTCGAGCCTAAAACGTCAAAACGATGAAATACTAATTCTACGGGTATCAAACTAATTTTCCTACATTCTAGTTAATAAAAGAAAATTTTAGAAAAAAGAATTATATTTTTCTGATTAATATTTTATTTAATATGAATTAAAAACTATTTATTTTTTTTTTATTTTTTTTTCTTTAAAAGCTTAATAAGCACAAGAAAATAAGCAACTTTTACAAAAACAACTATTTATGAAAACTTGAAATAAGCACAGAAAGAGCAGATTAAGGTGGCCGCTTATAAGAGACTTGATTAAATTTTTCTATTTTTTTTTTTTCATTTTTCTTTGAATAAGCACATGGAAATAAGCAATTTTCAAAACTACAACTTTTTATGAATCTTAAAATTAAGCACATAAATAAGCCATAGAGGCTGAGCAGTTCAAAAGAATGAAATAAGTTAAAGATAGATCAAAAGGGTTGAATAAGCTATGTTAAGCTGAATAGAAACTGAAAATAAGATGAGCAACTAAGGATAAGTTCAAAAGGAAAAGGAGACACTAAATAAGCTACAAAATAAGCACAAAAGTTGAAAAAAAGTAAGCTAAAGAGAATAGGGGTTGCTGATGTGGCTGAGAGTCAGGGCAAAAAGGGTTTTTTCAAGCCCTTAAAAAGCTTATCAAATAAAATCCTAAAAATCTAAAAAAAATAGCCATGGCTAGATAAGCCAACCAATACTACTTGTGCAAAATTTGAGCTTATTACAACTAATATTGAGCAAATTAAAAATGCATAAAAGGGCTGCAAAAACTATTATTGGGTTGTTTTGAGTGATTAAGAGAACAAGGGCATAAGGCATTTAAACACTACTTGTTTTAGACTAAATGGACACAACCTATGCTAGAAATAAGGGCTTAACAAGCATAAGCTTGTAGGAAGCTTATAAGCACAGCTGCTTATCTAAGCTTCAACTAACTAACTCAAAACCTTTGAAAACTTAAAAAAAAAAACTTAAGAGCTCCTATAAACACACTAAATGAGCTAAAATAGGAAAGGTTAAAATTCATAAATTGCACATGAACAGTAATGAGCCATTTTTTTACCCGTTTGACCCATTAGCCAAACACCCCTTTATAACCTGTATTTGGAATTTTAAACTGGAAATAAGCTAAATAACCTAGGATTCTTACTCTGTTCTATTTTACTATCTAAATTAAACCTTACTTATCAGTTTTCAGAGGAAAATAAGCATTCAAATAAGCTAAGCTTATTTGACTATTTATTGAATTCTTTAGCAAATTAAGACCAAAATGACTAAACTAGTTGAAACTAACTTAATGAGCATCAATTAATACTAAAAAGAACAATTAAGAACAGAAAAGGCAAATAAGCAAATAATAAGCAGTTGTACAGTAATGTTGACTAGAGTTGACTTTTTATAGAAACTTAAAATTAGGCGGACTAACTCAAAAGAGATAATCACAATAAGCTAAAAGGAACTTACATGAGCTAAAATGAACAGAGCATGTAGCTTTTGGAAGTTAGACAACAACTAATTTTAATTACTGAGTTAACAGTAAACTTGAATTATCACTAAATGAGTACAAGGTTTAAGAACTGAAATTGAAACTGAAATTTAAAGTTACAATAAGCTTAAATTAAGCTAACTATCTAAGAGCTTATCTAAATTTGACTTAACAGCTTAGTTTTACTACTCCTACTATTAACTAAAATCCACTAATTAACTACTGTCCCATTTCTGTGTGAGTGAGGGGGACTTTTATATCATCCAAAATGTTTCTTGGGTTTCTCTCAGCAAATCCCACTCGTTGGAACGGCTTGAATCAATCCTCATCGTTCAATTGTGTTTTGGCAGGAAATATTGGCTAGTGGATTTCCAGGCAATGGATTGACTTTGTAAGCGCATGGGGGGGGAAGGTGGCTATGGCAGAGGAAAAGGGGAGACAAAGATGTTGGGGGGGAGACATGGTTGTCCGGTGTGGTTTTTCTGGGGAAGGGGAAAAGTGAGCGGGAAAAGGTTTAGGAAGAAAGGCTGACTGGGTTGACTATCTGGTTTTTAGTTAAATAAAAAGGGGTGTAGGTTTTATTTGGTTTATAGGGATTGGGCTTATGTTTCGTTGGGCTGGGTTATGGTTTAAGGATTGGGTTTTTAGTTTAGGGTTAAGGATTTTGATTTAAAAGGATTAAGGTTTAGTTTAGGATAAAGTTTAGGGACCAAAGCTGCCAAATTTGAAATTCCAGGGACCAAACTTGACACTTTTGCAAAAATACTTCCAAGGGCCAATCTTGACATTCTGACATTCATGCTGGTTACTTTGACTTTTTCAGCATAAATGTGGTCCAAACTCGTAAATTCCTTTCCCGGCTTTGGCTTTTCACGACTTTCCAATCTTGTGCTCGGTTTTTGTCCGTTTTGCCTTGTTTTCAATCCTTTTGTACCTGAAACACATAAAAACACAAACCAAGAATATTTGCAACAATATTTGATCTATTTGGGTGTTTTTGGTCATTTTTGTGTCTTATATGGGTATAAAATGATGAGTAAATAAGCACTCATCACCCATTGTGTTTATTTTTCCCTAATCTTGTTCCAAGCTTAAAACCTTATTCTCTTCTTCTTCCTCTCTTGTGGCCGATCGAATACCACCTCCCAATCACCTTGGGATTTTCGATTTAGCTTCAACATAAGTTAGGGTTTTGTTTGTGAACTAATAACCTAGCTTTTCGCATTGAAATGCTAAAATACGTGTGTACAAGAACGAGTAACAAGCTTGCTTTAGCTTGTAGTGTTTTTCCCCATTCGGTTTGTTTAGGCCGATCCATCCTAAACCCATACTAGGGTTTATATTGTTCTTGGTGATCACGTGATTCCTTTTTCTTGCTAGGAATCAAAAGGTACGCATCTATTTAATCTTTAGTTAATTATTTACATGTTATTGTAGATCCTACATCCGCTGTGCAACATGCTTTGATGATCATGTATATTTATTAGTTTATAGATTTATGATTCTAATATTCCAACAGACATATGACGGTGTTTTTCCAAAGCTTGTTTCATAACATCCTTTTTGTTAGGATCAGGGATAGATAATCAGAAGAAAAACGCACAAAGACAATAACAAGGCAAGAGCTAGTATTTTTGTTAGCAAAAGTCAAAGTATGGGCTTTTAATTGGAACAACAAGGTATTTGGGCACCTCTAGCCAGTCCAAAATCGGATGATTGGAAAGATGCTAAATATAACTTAAAAGATGAAAAGGTGCATTCAACTAGTTTTCTATCTTTATCTATGAGGTTGTCTATGAGGATATTGATGAGTAAACGGTTGTAAAACCCGAAAATCTAAAACATGCAAAAATTACCAAAATGCCTCTGAAACTTTAATATTTAATTAAAGCTTAATTAAAGTTCCGAATCGATCCCAAACTTCTGGAAACGAGCAAGATATGGTACAAAATAATTTTGAAGACTTCGATTAATATTTATACAAGTTGTGAAATGACCAAAATACCCTTGTGTGTACAAAAAATTTAAATACCCAATTATTATTAATTAAAAAGCATTTAAATTACAATTAAATTAGGAAAATACACAAAATAAAGGGTAAATTAATTTGGACCTTGTGAAGGCCGGTTATTTGGCCCCATGCCCTCCCCAAGGTCGGCCTATCACTAATATATCAAACCCTAAATTTATTTTCTCCCCTAAACCCTAAAAATACAATGAGCCGCCACTCTTAAAATTCCCACACACTACCTCCGATTTTTAGAAATCAAAAACCTATTTTTCTGGAGTTCTTCATGATGCAAGGAAGGTGAGAAAAATAGCCACAAAGTCCTGGAGTCGATCGTGTGTTCATGGTGAATTAATTGGTTCGAAAAACCCTAGCCGAGCAACAATAATTCGAAGCGTGTGAATCCTTTGATCTATAAATTTTCTGGTATTTTTATAGCTCTCTCTTAATCATATATAACATGGTAAAAATAATGGATTCGACCCATGCTTTGTATTTTGGCCGAATAGAAAATTATGAGCTTAAAACCCTAATTTTGGAAATCGGATCTTATTAATTCATACGATTTTTCCTGAGCTTGTATATAATTTTCGTGGGTTCTTTATGCTCCTTATAACATGGGAAAAATAGCCATTTGAATTTTTTGAGTCGAAATTGTGGTTTTGGGAATTTATTTGTATATCGGGTTTTTAGAAAAAAAGGGGAAATTAGGGAAAAATTATAGAACCGATCGATCTAGGGTTTATAATGGATGAAATATGGAAATAAAAGTGATAAAATGATGATACAATGATTGCTTAATAATTGGGGTTGCTAGGGTTTGATTTTGTTTTGATTTTATGCAAACCGATTGAATAATTAAATGTTAAGGGGCTGTTTTGTAATTATTAAAACTTGTGGGATATTTTTGTAATATTGTATGGACCTGGGAGAATGTGTAAAAATTATAACTTGAGGGTCTTATATGTAAATTAGGCAAGAAAAGGATTTAATTTGTAATCTTAATGTCGAATTAAAAATAAATTAAAATGAGGGACTAAATATGTAATTTCTGGAAAGTTGGTGCTGTTTTGAGTAATAAATTATATTCAGGGGGTTATGTGTAATTTTGGTAATTTAATGGCTTAATATGTAATTGTTAATAATTAAAGGTTGAAATTGTAAATTTAAGGACTAAATATGTAACTTTGATAACTAGAGGGACTTGATGTGAAAATTGTGAATGTTTAAGGGTGTGTTCGTATAACATGTTAAAATAAGTGTTCATTGTGTAAAATTGAGAAATTAAGGGTTTAATATGTAATTATAGTAAATTATATAATTCGAATTTGTAATTTAAAAAGTATAAGGACCAAATGTGTAAATTACCGAAACATTGAGGGCTGTTTGTAACATAATTAAATTGAAGGTTAATCTCTGTAATTTGAAGAATAAAAAGGACTTGGTGTGTAATATGAATATTGTAAAGGTTAAATTTGTAAATTTTGTAAGTATAAGATTAATTTGTAAATTAATAAAGTAAAGGGGTGTAATCCGTAAATATTGGAAACGTGAAGACTAAATGTGTAATTCTGGAAATGAAAGTATTCGAATGGTAAATTATGAGATTTCTATTTTAAAACCTTGAACCTTGGTAAAGTTACGTTTATAACCCTGAACTATGAAAACTTGTCATATTTAACCCTAAACTTTTGTGACTTGTTTAAATACACCCTAAAGCCATATTATGATTCAATAATAACTTAAACTAAATGAGAATATGGAAGTCTTACTAATTATGGAAATCTTACTAATTATGGAAACTTACTAAACATGGAAACCTGCTAAAAATGGAAAGTTACTTAAAATGGAAAGGTTTGTAATTCTTTTCTACCCCTCTAGGTGTGAAGACGGAGAGGACATGATCCTTTGCATCTTATTCTTTTGGTTTGTGCTTTGCTTTGGAATAAGGTACAGATATTCTGCTCTTTGTATAAGGAGCCTTCGGTCTCTATTTTGATTCGTATTAGGGTTTCCCTATACCATTGCTATGTTCCCTACACTTTGATATGAACCTTTGATTTCCGAACCTCTTATATGAACCTTTGGCATTTGAACTTTGATATATGAACCTTTGATATGATCCTTGAGATTTGGACTATGATTATGACCATATGAACCTTTGCTTTGATATGAACCTTTGACCTTGACCCCAGTTTGATACTACGAGCCAAAATATGTTTCCTAGCCATGAAGGTAACATGGCCGTGTCATTGATGCACCAATGGCATGACTAGTGTGTAGCCCTAGTGATTTGGTTACACCGTCCCCATTATGATATGATATGAGCTCACTATGATATGATTTGATATGGCCAATATGATTTGTTTGGGGGGCGAATGGATGCATCCTAGATATGTTATGATATGCTTTGATATGATATGATATGGTGACTGGGGCTGGGTGCAATCCACTCCTTTCACAAAATATGGGAGCTAGCTACTCCACCTGAAGAATGAGGACACCCCTCATATTATCTGATTATCTGAGAGGTCTCCCCTCTATATGATTATGAAGATATGATATGATATGATATGTGATATGTTATGATATGGGCTCGTGGTGGATGACTGTCCTAAACCTTACTCTTTATTTCCTTTTCCTATATCTCATTCATTATGATATGTCTGTTCATTTCCATTTAATTTTGGTTTCCGTTTATTATATATCTGTTCACTGGGCTTTTTAAGCTCAGCCGCATTTCTTTTCCTGCGGCAGGTTTTAGTAGGAAGCCAGGAGCTTGGGTTTGCTTTGGGATGAGAGATTAGCTTATGAAGACGATACCTTAGTTAGAATTTACTTATGTATGACTACGTAGATTTGGTGTATTTCCTTTGTAACATTATAAACCATTTGTAATATGTAAGTCGTATGTTATGCTTGCCTTTGATATGTCACCATTTGCGTGACACTTCTACCCTTGTCGGGTTGGGGTGTCTACAAGGATATTGATGAGTAAACAGGTGTTGGTGTGTGAAAAAAGTAAGAAAAGCTTTATATGACAAAGTCGTTGATGAATAAGTTGTTATTGAAACAACGTTTTTTCTAACTCCGAATGAAAGAGGGCTCAACATTAATAGAGCATCTTGATGCATTGAACTCAATCTTGATGGATTTGAAAAATGTTGAAGTAAAGATTGATGACGAAGATGCGGCTCTCATTCTTCCATTGTCGTTACCTTATTCATTTGAGAATTTTGTGAACTCCTTTGTATTGGATGATAGATATGGCCCAAACCCAATTGTATGTTTGGCTCCGTTAGAGTTTATGTTGTGCCTACTCTATATATATTTTGCCTAATTATACAATATACCTTATTACACTTCATATAGTTTGTGGGTACTTGGCAGAGAGTATTTGCTAGAAGCGAAAGATAAAAATAATAATGAGGTTGAAGATTTTTAGAGTGATGATGATCTAGATGGCAATCTAGATGGTATGGAAATCTAGATGGTAAACCAGTGCACAATTCTGAGATAGATGAGTTAGAAAATGAAGGGCCTGGTTTCTTTAAAAATTTCATAGATGAAGTCAATCTATGTGAAACAACAACACCACCAAACCAAAGTGGCATCCCTAAACAAATTCATAAGCCTACCAAATCAAACACTAAACCTAAAAGTATTAATATGAAGCGTAGAGGAAGACAATCAGGGGGATCTGCAATGCTTAAAGAACATCTAGCTCAAAGTAAGGCTACTCAACAACGTATCATACAATACTTGGAGTTAGAAACGTCTAATAGTAATCAAAGTAATAAGTTTAGTATTGAAGCGGTTGCAAGTGTGATTAATCACATGAAAGAAGCAGACTTAATGGTAAAATGTAGTACGTTGTGGTTCACAATGGACTTGTTTGAAGATCCTGTAAAGAGAGAAATGTTCATAAGTATGCCAGATTATGAATGTAGGTTGGCATGGCTGCAACATACGAAAAATATGATCACCTAGAGTTTGTTTTTTATGTAGTTGGCGACTCATCATGAGAACATTTTTATTTCTTTATTTGATTGTATCGTTTTTTGTTTGGATAATTATAGTGTTCTTGTTTTTTAATTTGATATATTCTTATTACAAGTATTTTATGGATTTTTTTAATGCCTTTTAATTGTAATATTTTTAGAACTTTAATATGTTATTATCTGATTTTTATGATCTTGAATTGTACAGGATTACTACGGATATTGAAAAGGAAAGAAGATTGAAAAATTATAGTTTATAGATTTTTTATTGGAAATAACAAGAGTAATATAGTTGTTGAATACTACTATAAGCATATGTATAAGGAAGTAAGGAACCATGCATGACATCACAACAAACAGGAGAGGATCGGATGAATGATGTTTTGAATGGTAATTCTATTCGCTTTTTAAATGCATTTAGAATGCACCCACACATTTTCAAGAAATTGTGTAGAGAACTACAATCGAATGCCTTTAAATAAAATGTTTGCTATTGAAAAGTTAGGGATATTTTTGTACACAGTTGCATTAGGAGTATCTAACACGGATGCTGGGGAGTGTTTTCAACGTTCTGGAGAGACTATTAGTAATACCCAAAAATCTAAAACATACAAAAAGACCAAATTGCCCTTGTAAATTTAAAATTTGATTAATAAGTATATAAAGTACCAAATTAATCCCAAACTTTGGAAATGAGCAAGATATGAAGCAAAGTAATTTTTATTGTTACATTTTGACATTTTGTAAAGTACAAAAATTATGAACACACAAAAATATAACATATGGGCCGAATTTTTATTTATTTTGTATTATTATCATTTTAATTAATTCTTATATAACTAATAAATCAAGATAACTACAAATCAATTTGGGAAATCTTTATTTTCAGTAATTGGAGGTTTCTTGGACCGAAATTGTTGCTCCCCTCCCCTATTATTATTCGGTTCTATTATTTCTTTTTCTTTTCAAAATACCGAACCCTAAATCTATCACACACAAAACTCTCTTAAGCACATACGATTTTCTGGAGGACCTTGGATAATTTTTTGGTGTTCTTCATCATCAAAGGGAGTGGGGAAAAATAGCTAGAGGTCGTGGGATTTGTTGATTCGAACGCTAGGGTTTTTCTTTGGTCGTTGGCTCCATCCGAGAGGTATCAATTTCTTTCGCCTCATTCGATCATTCTAATCATCAACTGGTATTTTTCCTACGTTATTTACATCACATATGTTCCATAAAAATTAATCTAATCGCACCATGCAAGATAATGTGATCGCTATAAATTTAAAGAGCTAAAACACGTATAAAATCTAATATACTCCATACGATTTTTCTGGGTCGTGTACTTAATTTTCTGGGTTCTATTATGACCGTATAATTCTGGGAAAAATAGTCACTAAAATTTTTGAAGCTTAAATCACTCGTGTTCGAATTATTTTGTTGGCGGGTTAAATGGAAAACGAGAAAAAGAATAAGAAACCCTAATGTGCGATTTAGGGTTTGATGTTTTGGGATAGATCTGAAGTATTAATGATGAAATAATGATGAATTAATGATGATGTGATGATTGAGAATTAGGGTTAGGGTTTTAATAGGGTTTTGTAAAATAAAGTGTTTACCGATTGGAAATAAAAAGTAAAAGGGTGTGTTTTGTGAATTATTAAACTTATGGGCTATTTCTGTAACATGTATTTGACCAGGGGCTGTTTGAATAAAATATAATATAGGGGTCCTATGTGTGAATTTTGTAATTAAAAGGTTTAATTAGTAAGTTATGTAACTTATATAATTCAATTTGAAATTAAATAAAATGAGGGACTAAAAGTGTAAATTTCTGGAAACTTGGGGGTGCTTTGTATGAATTATGATATAAGGGGTTAATGTGTAAAATTTGATATTTAAAGGTTTAATATGTATATATGATAATTGTAGTATCGAATTGTGGTCTTAATAATTAAAAGGACTAGTTTTGTAATTTAAACAAATATGAAGGTAATTTTGTTCCATATTTAAAATAAAGGGTATATTCTGTAAAAATTGTTAAATTAAGGGCTTGTGTGTTAATATAAATATGTTAAGGGTTAAAATGTGAGTTAATGAATTATGGGGTTTATTTTGTAATTTAATTAACTAAAGGGTGTAAATTGTAAATTGTGAAACCTAAAGGGTAAAAAGTGTAATTCTGGATGGCATATGATTTAAAATGAGTAACTTGTGATATTTTCATGTTAAACCTTTAACTTTGGAATGTTTACATTTAAAACCCTAAGCTATGGAAACTTGTTATAATTAACCCTAAACTTTTGTAACTTGCTAAAATGTACCCTATTTCCATAATGAGGCTTAATTAATGACTTAATCTAATTACTTTGTGGAATTTGTTTAATTATGGAAACTTACTAATTTTGGAAACCTGCTATAAATGGAAAGTTACTAAAAGTGGAAAGCCGACTAAAATGAGAAATCTGATTTGAAGATGATATTAATATTAAGACGACCATGTATGCGTGTAGATTCGCTGGAGATGGAGTTGTTTCCGATCTTTAGATATGTTTGCATTTGCGGTATAAGGTACAGATATTCTACCCTTTTTCAGTAAGGGTGTCTTCTTTCTCATGACTCACTTGATCTTGATTCGTTTAAGATTCCCTAAGCCATTGCTATGTTCCCCTACACTTTGGTTCGTTTGTTTGATTCATTTTGACTTTGATGTTCGATATGACCCTTTTGCTTTGAGCCTCTATAATGATCCATTTGATAATCGTTCGTTACCTTATGATATTAGTATTCGACTCACTTGATACTTCGAGGGTTCATTTGATTTTGGTAACTAGATGTGAAAACCTTTTTAATTATATCATGGAAATGTTTTGAGGAAAAACTATTTTTAAAATGATGTTTATGAAATATGCGCTACCACTTTTAATTGGAATTGGGCTAAGCTTTTATGAAAACTACTTTTAAAGACTACTTTTGTGAAAACCGTTATTAAAGATCATTTTTATGAAAATCATTTGATAAAGATTACTTTAAATGAACCATTTGATTTTGAACCTCCGATGATGACTTAGACTATTTGAACCTTTGCTTTGATATTGGGACTTTGACCATGATTCGATGACTTAGACTATTTGAACCTTTGCTATGATTTGGACCTTTGACCTTTGACCCTTCAGTTTGATACCCGAGCCAAGTTCGTTTCCTAGCCATGAAGGTAACATGGCCGTGTCATTGATGCACCAGTGGCATGACTCACGTGTGGGTGAGTGATTTCTCACACCGTCCCCATTTTGACATGCGCGCTTTATTATTTATTATGGCCAATATTATTGTTCGGGGGACGTATGGGTTGCAATCCTAGGTTCGTGTCCGTGTTCGTGGACTTAACATGATTTGATATTATATATTGTTCGGTGACTGATGCATGGGTGCAATCCACGTCTTTCACAAGTTCGGGAGTTAGCTACTCCATTTGAAGAATGAGGACACCCCTCATATTATCTGATTATCTGAGAGGTCTCCCCTCTATATGATTATGAAGACATGGTTACTATATTTGATTTGTTTTCGGGCTCGTGGTGGATTACTGACCTTTCCTTTTCCCTTTCTTACTTTGTACCTTTGTCTATACCTTATGTTATTCCATTGCACTATACCATATATGTTCGTTTCCTTTTGCTTTCGTTTTCGTTTATATATATCTGTTCACTGGGCTTTTTAAGCTCAGCCGCATTTCTTTTCCTGCGGCAGGTTTAGTAGGGAGCTGGGAATGAGTGGAGAGTACCTTGGACTTAGAAGACTTGATAGTTATTTTGGATTAGAGTTGATTAGAAGATATTATATTTTTTTAGAATTTGTATTCGCATTTGTAACCTTGTAATTTCAGAATTTCATTTGTAACCTTTGAGATTCTTGTATTACTTTAAATGTATGCTTTGTTTGATCTGATATGAAACCATTTTTGTGATATCTTTACCCTTGTCAGGTTGGGGTGTTACGTTCTGGAGAGACTATTAGTAGAGCCTTTCATGACGTTTAAAGGCGATAACTGCTAAAGGTAACGGTTTTCATGGTCTAGCAAGTGATATTATTAGGCCAAAAGATGCAAGTTTTCCAATACCACCTCAAATCATGAATGATAAAAGATACATGCTGTATTTTAAGGTAGTAATTTAGATATCTTAAGTGTACATATTAAAATGTCAAGCATCATGTTGTTATTTATATTATTTAATTTGATTTCAGGACTGCATTGGATGTATAGATGACAAACATATAGGGGCATGCATCCCAGAGGCTCAACAAGTTCTTTATATCGATAGAAAATGGGTACCTACTTTTAATTTAATGGCGACATGCAATTTTAATATGTGTTTTACATTTATAGATGACACACATATAGGGGCATGCAATTCCTTCATACGATTAACACGTAATCAATTAACTTCCCTAAACCACGTGAAGGTGACTATACATATATGGGATGTTATTATGTGGTTAAATATACAAGCTATAATATAAATTTTCTTTTTAACCATTTTGTCAGGTAAATATTATCTAGTTGATAAAAGATATCTGGAAAGAAATGAATATCTTGTTCCATATTCCAAGACAAGATATCATCAGTCTGAGTTTCAAAATGAGCCGCCTACTAACATGAAAGAAGCCTTTAACTGTTCTCGTTCATCTTTGTGAAGCTATATTGAGAGGTCGTTTGGAATTTTAAATAAACGATGGAAAATACTTGGGGGAATGCCCCAGTTTAGTGTGCAAACTCAAATTGATGTCATTATAGCCGCATTTGCTTTGCATAACTACATTTGTGATAGTGATGAAGAAGAACTGATATTTACTACGATCAAGCAACATCCAAATTACATACCACCTGATGAACTTCACAATGTTCGTGGCCATGATACAAACACTGAAAATGTCTCTCAAGGAACATCTAATGAGATGAAACAAATTCGAAATGATATTGCTACATCAATATGGAATGCACGTCGTCAATAACTATTACAAGCATGTTGTTTTAAAACATTATAATTATTATTGATATAATGAGTTTACTAATTTTATGTTTTACATTTGTTTACAATTATATATATGTCATTTTATGTCATTTTACATCTTATAATTACAGTTAACAGCTAGTTTTGCCAAACACTTTTTGGGTATATTTGGCAAAACTAGTTGTAAGCTGTAAACTGCAAAGCTGTTAACATGAGCTACAAGCTATATCTTTTTTTCAATAAAAGTGTTTGGTAAGTTAGTTGTTAAATGTAATTATAAGATGTAAAATGACATAAAAGAACATATTTATAATTGTAAACAAATGTTTGGAGGTAATATTAGTAATTTAAAGTTTTTAACAGCTCAAAAATGTTTAAAAAGCTTCATGAACCAACTTTTTATTTATGAGCTATTTGTTTGAAATAAAAGCTTGAAGTTAATGTATCCAAACAGAACTACTTATTATTTTAGAGGAGATTATTTTTGTAACAAAAAGCTAACAGCTCCTAAAAAAGCCCCTACCAAAAAGGCTTATAACTTAGAGCTTACAACTTACAGTTTACGGCTTATAACATACTGCTTACACTAGTTTTGCCAAACATACACTTTATGTGTATAGCTTGCTATATTTGAATTTAGCTGAATATTTTCCTAAATTTTTATATTGGTTCATTTTAAAAAATAATAATGTTCATTTAACACCTGTTAAGTAAAACAACTATATAAGTTCTAAATGGGGTTCTCTTTTATGATCATTCGAAGTTAAAGTTCCGTGTTCAAGTTAACTGTTGGATTCTTATCTGGTTGAATATCGATGTATAGCTCGTGTCTGGGCAAGTTTTGGGTTTAAATGTTCGGGTTTGGAGTTCATACAGTTGTGGGTTATGAGTTTCAATAGTATTTCGTTGCATCTTAATGTTCGTGTTTGAGTTAGTGTTCGTGATAGATTTCGATTTTTGTGTACGTTTTATTTTTGCTTCAATTAGTCCTCTTTGGCTTAAAGCCAAGTGGGACAAAATTAAGTTGGACTACTTACAGCTTTGTGGCAGTTAATTTGTTTGTGAAATATAAGATATGGATATACTAACTTTCTTATAACCATTAGTGTTCTCCGTTACATGTCATAAGGAATTTAGGTCTTTCTATATTTGCTTCCATAAGTGTTTGTATCTATTTTTTCTCTTTCATTGTATTTTTTATTGGTACTCATACCTCTCTTTTCTATTAAGGATTCTTATGTCATTTGATTCGTACCGTTTTTGCCTCGTTGGAGTCACCATGTATGTTTCCTATAATTAAGTCATAATCCTTTTGAATTTGTTTGACACATTATATGCTTTATTGGACATTAGTGTGATACCTATAATTATATGAATTTGTTAGTTTGTTTATACATGATCTTCTTTGGATGTATTACATTTGTTTCGATATGTTATATGTACACTTTAATTTGATTTGTTGTGATACCCGAGCTATCAACTACTCATAGTGGTA